>OZ024760.1:28776719-28801719 GCA_964016885.1 Eledone cirrhosa
GTAACAACCACCACCCATTAACAAACCAAACACTGACACAAATGAAATCTCGATATTGTTGCCAAATTCAGAGAGATATTATTACACTGATCAGAATGTAATAATACTGATCAATAGTTATTGAATTATAATCTGAAATTTAATTATTAACTCTATTAATATTGTTCTTCTGCTCCATTAACTTCTAAATTCAGAATTTAGCAACAAAAAAAATTATTTTCAAAATTTATTTTCAAAATTTTTGTTAGATTTTTATATTTATTTATTTATAAGTTTTATTTTTGGTTTGTTTAACACAGATCATTAAATATGTGACCCTTCTCCATACCCATTGTATAGGTGATTAATTTGAACACACAAAAAAAATGGTTAATACTTCAGGATGGAATATTAATGGTTGTTAATTCTTAATGTCCTGTATCACAATAAACCACGTTAACGAGATATTCTTGAAAACAGCACTATGAATGCATTATGTTAAAAGTTTAAATCTTCTCTACAAATTTTCACAACAATCTGTCCATTACTAAAAATACTATAAACATTTGGATCAATAAACCACAGGAATCACATTAGCAAAATATTCTTTGAACAGTATAAGACAGCATGATGACTGCATCACATTATAAATTGAAGTATTTCTAATACTGTAAATTTTTACAACAATCTGTCCATTAGAAAAGAAACTATAAACATTTGAATTAACAGCCCACAAGAAACCACATTAGCTAGATGTCTTTGAAAAGTAAAAAATAGAATTATGACTGGATCACATTAAAAATTAAAGTCTTTTGTTTAATTCTGCAAATGTTTACAATATGTCCCCTAGTAAAGATACTATAAACATTTGAATTAATACACCACATTATATCACATTCGCAAAACATTCTTGAAAACTACCACACAGCACTATGATTGCATCACATTAAAAGTTAAATTTTTACTCTAAAACTGCAAAATTTCACAACAATCTGTCCATTAGTAAACAAACATCTGAATTAACAAAGCAAACATGTTCTCTTCAGATATTTTCTACTAAATCATTATAGGACATTAAGAGTTAATTAATATAAATACAGACAGATTTCTTAATAGATTACTTTTTTTGTTTATCACTAACGAATGAAATGTTTAATTGGGTAAAATACTTGACTTAGTATATAATAGTTATATATAATAGCAGGTGTATGTGAATGTTTTATTTCATTAATCTGATGTTTCATTTGACAGCATATAGAGTGAGTAGGAAAGAGACATTTAAAACATGGGGTGAAGGAGGAGTATATATACTGAACAGAGTGGCAGGTAAACAGTGGGAGAGATAATGAGGTAAACAAACACCACAATGAGACACACACACACACACACGTAATTATTGTCTTCTGAGACAACATTTGTATGAATTTAAAATTAAGCAGAATGTTTGCAGCGTTTGTTCTGGCTCTGTGCATTGTGAGTTCCATTCCCTCCTACCTCAGCCAGGTGTTGCAATTAACAGATATTATCAGTAATGGAAAGACCAATGGAAACATTGTTTCCTTGGTCAGATCTGACAATCTACAGATAGTATCAGTAATGGAAAGACCAATGGAAACATTGTTTCCTTGGTCAGATCTGACAATCTACAGATAGTATCAGTAATGGAAAGACCAATGGAAACATTGTTTCCTTGGTCAGATCTGACAATCTACAGATAGTATCAGTAATGGAAAGACCAATGGAAACATTGTTTCTTTGGTCAGATCTGACAATCTACAGATAGTATCAGTAATGGAAAGACCAATGGAAACATTGTTTCCTTGGTCAGATCTGACAATCTACAGATAGTATCAGTAATGGAAAGACCAATGGAAACATTGTTTCTTTGGTCAGATCTGACAATCTACAGATAGTATCAGTAATGGAAAGACCAATGGAAACATTGTTTCCTTGGTCTGATCTGACAATCTACAGATAGTATCAGTAATGGAAAGACCAATGGAAACATTGTTTCCTTGGTCAGATCTGACAATCTACAGATAGTATCAGTAATGGAAAGACCAATGGAAACATTGTTTCCTTGGTCAGATCTGACAATCTACAGATAGTATCAGTAATGGAAAGTCCAATGGAAACATTGTTTCCTTGGTCAGATCTGACAATCTACAGATAGTATCAGTAATGGAAACAGTATTTCCTTGGTTTGATCAAATGATCAACCCCTTTCTTTTTTTGGAGTGTGGTGTGGTAGGAGTTTTATAGCAATATATTTATTTTTTCCTATTATCTGGTAATATCTCCTTTCAGTCAGCTGTGTCAATCCATTTGAAAGTTTAGTGTATGTTGGCCATGATCACAACAAAATACTGGATAGACACACAGTAGTGATCTTTTTCATCTAGTTGTCCACTTTTATATTGATCTGTTCATCCAACCATGAATATCTGATCTTAAATCAATTTTCTCTTTGAACTTGATATTAAGAGAGATGTTTGCCTTAGTGATGATTCATAGATCATATATTTTCCAATGGAAAATTATAGTAGTAGATATAATATACATTGGATAATATAGTCCTAGATACACTACTACCAGATCTAACACCTGGGTATTTAACACCCTAGGATAGTGGAGGTGTATGGCATGGTGGTAAAGGTGTTTGACTTATGATCATGTCAGTGGGTTCACTTCCTGTGTTGTGTTCTTGGGCAAGACACTTCATGTCATATTGCTCCAGTATAATCAGCTGAAATAAGTATTTTGTTTCATTTTATTGTCACACATTTTGATTTAGTGTCCATTATTTCCCATTTTCATATGTTTTTCATATAAACCCACATAATATTGACCTGATGTCCCCTTTGATCTTTATGTAAACCCTTGTAATAAATAAAGTGATTATTAACTTGGAAGAGGTCGGGGATGGGGGTAGGCAATATCGGGGGGCGGGGGAGGTGTAATATTGTTGATTTCTACAATGGCATTGATGAAATGACAGTTCACAGACTCCTCCTCCTCTTTCTCTTCTTCCTTTTATTTTACTTCCTCTTCCCCCTTTTCCTCCTCTCCCTGCTCTTTCTCTTATTTTTCCTCCTCCTCCTTTTCTCCCCCTCCACACAAATATATACAGAGAAGGGGAGGAAGAGACACTGAGAAAAAGAGAGACAGATAGAATGAGAGAGAGGGTGGAAGTAGATTTTTGGGTGCTTCATTCTTTAATTAGTGTGTGTATGTGTGTGGTGTATAGTGTGTGTGTGTGTGTATGTGGTGTATAGTGTGTGTGGTGTATAGTGTATGTATGTGTGGTGTATAGTGTGTGTATGTGTGTGATGTATAGTGTGTCTGTGTGTATGTGGTGTATAGTGTATGTATGTGTGGTGTAGTGTGTGTATGTGTCTATGTGTGTGCTGTATAGTGTGCGTATGTGGTGTATAGTGTGTGTATGTGGTGTATAGTGTGTGTATGTATGCGGTGTATAGTGTATGTATGTGTGTGGTGTATAGTGTGTGTATGTGTGTGGTGTATAGTGTGTGTATGTGGTGTATAGTGTGTGTATGTGGAGTGGTGTATAGTGTGTGTATGTGGTGTATAGTGTGTGTATGTGTGTGGTGTATAGTGTGTGTGTGTGTGTGGTGTATAGTGTATGTATGTGTATAGTGTATGTATGTGTGTGGTGTGTATGTGTGTGGTGTATAATGTGTGTATGTGGTGTATAGTGTCTGTGTGTGTATGTGGTTTATAGTGTGTGTGTGTGTGTGTGGTGTATGTGGTGTATAGTGTGTGTATGTGTGTATGTATGTGGTGTATAGTGTGTGTGTGGTATATAGTGTGTGTATGTGTGTGGTGTATAGTGTGTGTGTGGTATATAGTGTGTGTATGTGTGTGGTGTATAGTGTGTGTATGCGTGTGGCGGGGATTGAAAAACAAATTCGTTATAACGGAATTTTAGCTGTAGTAAGAAATATAATTCAGTTTTGTGTTGAAGCAATTGGAGATATTATTGATGTGAGGGATAAGGCTTAAAATAGAAACTCCCCTGGGGGCGGGGTAAAGAACCCCCCACCCTCCTCTGCTACCTCCTCTACCCATCACCTCAATATTCTCATCCCTCTTACTGTAGTTTTTTGTTTTCATGTTTTTCCTTTTCAAATATCTCTCTTTACTTGTTTGATTTTGGTAGTATATATATATATACATGTATATCTATGTGTGTGTGTGTATATGTATATCATCATCATCGTTTAACGTCTATCTTACACGCTAGCATGGGTTAGACAGGAATTGTCCCACTTGAGGCAAGATTGATAAGGTGACCGTATCTCACTCGTATAGGACTGTCTGGCAGGTTTTCTACGGCTGGATGCCCTTCCTAACACCAACCACATTTACAGTGTGGAATGGGGGCTTTTTGTCGTGTTACCTACACAACCACATTACAGCGTGGACTGTGTGTTTTTTTTGTTGTGACACCTACACGGCCACATTACAGCGTGGACTGTGTGGTTTTTTTGTTGTGACACCTACACGGCCACATTACAGCGTGGACTGTGTGTGTTTTTTTTGTCGTGACACCTACACGGCCACATTACAGCGTGGACTGTGTGTTTTTTTGTTGTGACACCTACACGGCCACATTACAGCGTGGACTGTGTGTTTTTTTTTGTTGTGACACCTACACGGCCACATTACAGCGTGGACTGTGTGTTTTTTTTGTTGTGACACCTACACGGCCACATTACAGAGTGTTTCCCATGAGTTCCCACAATAGTAACTTGTGTATAACTTACTCTACTGTGTCTCCCATACGATAGTTCCCACAATAGTACCTTGTGTATAACTTACTCTACTGTGTCTCCCACAATAGTACCTCATGTATAACTTACTCTCCTGTGTCTCCCACAAGATAGTTCCCACAATAGTACCTCGTGTATAACTTACTCTACTGTGTCTCCCACAATAGTACCTCGTGTATAACTTACTCTACTGTGTCTCCCACAATAGTACCTCGTGTATAACTTACTCTACTGTGTCTCCCACAAGATAGTTCCCACAATAGTACCTCGTGTATAACTTACTCTACTGTGTCTCCCACAAGATAGTTCCCACAATAGTACCTCATGTATAACTTACTCTACTGTGTCTCCCACAAGATAGTTCCCACAATAGTACCTCATCTATAACTTACTCTACTGTGTCTCCCACAAGATAGTTCCCACAATAGTACCTTGTGTATAACTTACTCTACTGTGTCTCCCACACGATAGTTCCAACAATAGTACCTCATGTATAACTTACTCTACTGTGTCTCCCACAAGATAGTTCCAACAATAGTACCTCATGTATAACTTACTCTACTGTGTCTCCCACAAGATAGTTCCCACAATAGTACCTTGTGTATAACCTACTCTACTGTGTCTCCCACAATAGTACCTCATGTATAACTTACTCTACTGTGTCTCCCACACGATAGTTCCCACAATAGTACCTCATGTATAACTTACTCTACTGTGTCTCCCACAAGATAGTTCCAACAATAGTACCTCATGTATAACTTACTCTACTGTGTCTCCCACAAGATAGTTCCCACAATAGTACCTTGTGTATAACTTACTCTACTGTGTCTCCCACAAGATAGTTCCAACAATAGTACCTCATGTATAACTTACTCTACTGTGTCTCCCACAAGATAGTTCCAACAATAGTACCTCATGTATAACTTACTCTACTGTGTCTCCCACAAGATAGTTCCCACAATAGTACCTTGTGTATAACTTACTCTACTGTGTCTCCCACAATAGTACCTCGTGTATAACTTACTCTACTGTGTCTCCCACAAGATAGTTCCCACAATAGTACCTCATGTATAACTTACTCTACTGTGTCTCCCACAAGATAGTTCCCACAATAGTACCTCATGTATAACTTACTCTACTGTGTCTCCCACAAGATAGTTCCAACAATAGTACCTTGTGTATAACTTACTCTACTGTGTCTCCCACAATAGTACCTCATGTATAACTTACTCTACTGTGTCTCCCACAAGATAGTTCCCACAATAGTACCTCGTGTATAACTTACTCTACTGTGTCTCCCACAATAGTACCTCGTGTATAACTTACTCTACTGTGTCTCCCACAAGATAGTTCCCACAATAGTACCTCGTGTATAACTTACTCTACTGTGTCTCCCACAATAGTACCTTGTGTATAACTTACTCTACTGTGTCTCCCACAAGATAGTTCCCACAATAGTACCTCGTGTATAACTTACTCTACTGTGTCTCCCACAATAGTACCTTGTGTATAACTTACTCTACTGTGTCTCCCACAAGATAGTTCCCACAATAGTACCTCGTGTATAACTTACTCTACTGTGTCTCCCACACTATAGTTCCAACAATAGTACCTCATGTATAACTTACTCTACTGTGTCTCCCACACTATAGTTCCCACAATAGTACCTTGTGTATAACTTACTCTACTGTGTCTCCCACTAGATAGTTTCCACAATAGTACCTCGTGTATAACTTACTCTACTGTGTCTCCCACAAGATAGTTCCCACAATAGTACCTCATGTATAACTTACTCTACTGTGTCTCCCACAATAGTACCTTGTGTATAACTTACTCTACTGTGTCTCCCACAATAGTACCTCGTGTATAACTTACTCTACTGTGTCTCCCATAAGTTCCCACAATAGTAACTTGTGTATAACTCCCTGCTTACTTCTCCAGCAATGCACCAGAAGTCCTAACAGTCTTTGAGCAACTGCAGTTATTATCTTGGACAAGTTTCTCTATAAACGTTCATCTAACCATAGAAAAATCACCTCCAAATATCTTGTCCAACCCATGCCAATATGGAACATCTTAAACTCTACCTTGAGATTGGAGGAAAAGATAAAGTGGAATAATGGAAATATTTGGAAAATATTTTTTATCTTAAAATGTTAAATTATTTGTGAGTAAATCTCATTAAATTGAGTTAATTATACAAGATATCTTCTGATAATGTTATTGTTTCATTTCCTCCTCCACCCCCTCCTCCTCCTCATTGTAGCCATCACCATCACCACTATCACCACCACCACTACCACCATCACCACTACCACCATCACCACCACCATCACCACCACTACCAGCACCTATACCACCACCACCACCACCACCACCACCATCACCACCACCACACCACCACCACCACCACCACTTAGATCTAGCTATTAGTCTGTTGGTGTATATATCATGTCTATAACACTGTGATATATATATCTATATATACAACACTGTAGTATATATATTTACACCACTGTAGTATATATATCTACAAGGCTAGTATATATATCTACAAGACTAGTATATATATCTACACCACTGTGGTATATATATCTACACCACTGTAGTATATATATCTACACCACTGTGGTATATATATCTACACCACTGTAGTATATATATCTACAAGACTGTAGTATATATATCTACAAGACTGTAGTATATATATCTACACCACTGTAGTATATATATCTACAAGACTGTAGTATATATATCTACAAGACTGTAGTATATATATCTACACCACTGTAGTATATATATCTACACCACTGTAGTATATATATCTACACCACTGTAGTATATATATCTACACCACTGTAGTATATATATCTACACCACTAGTATATATATCTACAAGACTAGTATATATATATCTACAAGACTGTAGTGTATATATCTACACCACTGTAGTATATATATCTACACCACTGTGGTATATATATCTACGCCACTGTAGTATATATATCTATAACACAGCTTCTAACCTATCTCCCCTCCATAACTCTGCTATATATTATATAATACCAGTTCTGTTCTTCTCTCCTATATCTCCATACCAATATTGATCACTGATCACCAAACTTCTCTTCTTCATGTATTACCATCTTAGATTCATCATCTTCATGGCATCGTCTGCGTTTTACTAGTTTCGCTTTCTTTTCGTTTCTTTTGGTTTGGTTTCCTTTGGTTTGTTTTGTTTTGGTTTGTTTTGTCGTCTTTAAACCATCAATGAATATATTTCTTTTCAACTGAAATGATTTACTGACACACTCACACAGGCACATACACACACACAGACTCTCTCTTATACACACAGACACAGACTCTCTCAACTTGATGTCGGATTAAAATCACAATGAGAAAAACTATACAACCTTCAGGAAAAACCTTACAAAGAATATATATATATATATATACACATCATCGTTTTATGTCTATCTTTCACAGTAATATGAATATATGCATATATATATGTGTGTGTGTGTGTGTGTGTGTCTGTGTATATGTATCATCATCATTTTACGTCCGCTTTTCCCTGCTTGCAAGGGTGGGACGGGAACTGATTCTGGCTTGATTTCTACAGCTGAATACCCTTCCTAACACCAACCTGAGTGCTGGCTGCTTTTTTTTCCGTGGCGCCTACACGTCCACTTTACAGTGTGGGCTGGGTGCTTTTTTGCCGTGGCACCTCTACGACCACTTTGCAGTGGAATGATAGGGATCCCAGTCCCTATCATCTCATTTCTACAGCTGAGTAAACTGGAGCAATGTGAAATAAAGTGTTTGCTCAAGGAAACAACACATCACCCCGTCTGAGAATTGAACTCACAACCTTTCGATTGCAAGCCCAATGATCTAACCTCTAAGCCATGTGCCTCCATGTATATATATATGTATATCATCATCATCATCATCATCATCATTGTTTAACGTCTATCTTCCACGCTAGCATGGGTTTAGACGGGAATTGTCCCACTTGAGGCAAGATTGGTTGTCTTGCTCGTATAGGACTGTCTGGCAGATATGTATGTATATATATATGTATGCATATATATATGTATGCATATATATATGTATGCATATATATATGTATTTATATATATATGTATATATATATATGTATATATGTATGTATATATATACATATAAATATGTATGTATGTATATATGTGTGTATGTATGTATGTATATATGTCAGGTCACCAGTTGGTGCTACTGGTAACATGTATCCCAGTACATCCTGTCTCATGGTCGGGTCGTTGGCGACTAAACTGGCAACCCCACCAAGGTTTCTTGGCGAGGAGGGTGACTTTGGACATCCTGCAGGACTAAAAACAAAACCTGTCAAAGGGCAAAGGAGCTCTTAAGAGTCAATGGCCATCCAAAATCACCGGGAGACATGACCCCTTAGCCTTTGTCAAGGCAGAATTCTAGGAGAAGGAAAACTCTGATATATCACCTGCAACCCTGATGGTATCCAATGATGTTGACTTGTTATTCTTTTTGGTAAATATCATCTTGGTTAAGAGAATGGGACTGGCTTTGTGCAGTGCCTTTGCTCACTATAAAAGCTTCATGGCACAGGCATTGCTTTATATCTGGATATCTCTCTGCACTTGTCATCACAGGGTACAATGGGCCCAGCACTATGTGTCAGTAATTGTCACAAGTGTAGTGTTTGTACCAGAGTTTTTAAGTCGCTGGCTGGACTAAAAAGTCACACTCGTTCAGCGCATCAGTAGGGGTTCTCCTACATGGATATAAAGTAGTGGCCGTACTCGAAAACGAGTTGGCAGCCACCATGTATGTGTGTATGGATTTATGTTCTGGTTTTATAATTTCACAAAGTTTTACCAATAGAGAGAGAGTCGGTTTCTAACATAGACACAAGACTCTCTCATTGGAATTTACACAATATCTGCTAGGTAGATATGTATGTATGTCTGCATGTGTAGATATGGATGTTATTGTATGTGTGGATGTGTATGTTTTGAGTTGTATGTGTGCATGTGTATATGCTTTGTATCTGTACATGTGTATATGCAGTTATTAGATGCAAAATGTTTGGAATGTTTTACATGTATGTATGTATATATATGTATGTATGTATATATGTATGTATGTATGCACCCAGTACAACCTGTCTCATGGTCGGGTCTTCAGCGACTAAACCGGCAACTCCACCAATATTACTTGGTGAGGAGGGTGATTTTGGATACCCTACAAGACAAAAAACAAAACCTGACAAAGGGCGGAAGAACTCATAAGAGTCAACGGCCATCTGAAACTGTGCTGCACAGTTAAACCACTGGGAGTGAAGGACCCCTAGCCTTTGTCAGGGCATTCTTCTAGGAGAAGGCAACTCAGGAAACTGGGATAACTCCGATATAAAACCTGCGACTCAGTAGTTACCGATGATGTTGATCTTTTCTTCTTTTCGGGTTAGAGCTACTGTGGCTCAGAGAGTGGGATTGGCTCAGTGCACAGTCTTTCCTCACTTTAAAATATATCTTCACACAGGCATTGCACAATAGAATTAATTAATAATTATTAATAAGGGTATATCGTGCAATGGCCATACTTGATAACGAGGGGGAAGCCATCTTGTATGTATATATATATATATATGTATATATATATATATGTATGTATGTATGTATATATGTATGTATGTATATATATGTATGTTGTGCTCATAACGACGAAGGACCATGACAAATGGAGAGATGTTGTGCTGAAGAGGACCCGTCCCACCCTTGCAAGCGGGGAAAAGCAGACGTAAAATGGTGATGATGATGATGTTATATATATATCATGTATATATTTATATATATATATATATATGGCCCTATGGCTCAGAAGGCTCGAATCACATCAGTGTCAAGTTCATTAACTGCTTTGCCCCCACCCCTCCCACTGTAAAATGGACGTGGAGGTGCCACGGCAAAAAAGCACCCAGCACTCACTGTAAATGAGGTTGGTGTTAGGAAGGGCATCCAGCTGTAGAAATCAAGCCAGAATCAGTTCCCATATGAGCAAGACAAGGTCAGTCGACTGGGCACTGCGCACAACAGGACAACTCGTCTAACCCATGCTTGCATGGAAGAATGGACGTATGAAGTACACTAAGACTAGCTGATGTAATCGTTGGCCTTGTTTGTTTATATTTTGTTTTTGTGTATGCAAAAAATATCTGTACACGAATATCTATATTAAAATAACAGATTAAAGTTTAAGCAAAGAATCGCTGCTTTCAACCTTAATGGGATCTTCTGAAACTAAAAAAATCAACCTGTGAACGCAGATGTAAATATTTCGAAAAACGTTGCAACCGAAGTAAAACAGGAAGACAATACTTTGGTTCGTGAAAATGTTCCCTGGCATAAGAATATATATATATAACGAAGGAAATATGGTAAGGAACCAGGTGGACCATAACGCACCAAAGTACTCAATACTTAGGGTAGTAGAGTGGGTAATAAGAACCAGTAAGACCCCGACGGCAGAGCTCAAGCCGTTTCGACGGCTAATTCATATATATATATATACACACACACACACTATATATGCATATATATACACACACACACACTGTCATAATGACGTAATGCAGACAGCCAGACATACAGACAGATATTATACGGGCGCAACGTTATATTTATGTATCTATCTAAAAGGAGAAAGACTAAGAATTATAGACAGAGATCGCTAAATCGCCTAATGCAGTGCCTACTGCATTGAAAATTTGAAATTTATTTTGCTCAAAACACGCACAGGACCATAAGTATTACATGTGTAAAGTTTGAAAAAACTCTGTTGGGTGGTTCTCGAGTTTTAGTGATTGGACAGACAGACAGACAGACATTCTCTGTTTTAGTAATATATATACGTATATATATATATATATATATATACAATATATTAACAAATGGAAACTATATTTATAAAACCATATTTATTTCATTATACATATTTCAAGGACACCAAAGCAAATTATGGTGCGCTTTCATCAGATAAAATATAATATGGATCAGTTTTATAAACAAATATTGACATACCCTATCTGGGAGCTTCCAACAGACATGGTCGCATTCTTTAAGGGTATGTCAATATTTGTTTATAAAACTGATCTATATTATATTTTATCTGATGAAAGCGCACCATAATTTGCTTTGGTGTCCTTGAAATATGTATAATGAAATAAATATGGTTTTATAAATATAATTTCCATTTGTTAATATATTGTATTTTTACTCCAAAAATTTTGTTGAGTGCTTTATATCAGTTATAAAAATATTTGCTTGTTGTATCCCAACAATTTAAATATAACTTCATTCATTTCATTATTTCATTTTACGTCCACTTTTCCCTGCTTGCAAGGGTGGGACGGGAACTGATTCTGGCTTGATTTCTACAGCTGGATGCCCTTCCTAACACCAACCTCATTTACAGTGAGTGCTGGGTGCTTTTTTGCCGTGGCACCTCCACGACCACTTTGCAGTGGAATGATAGGGACCCCAGTCCCTATCATCTGATTTCTACAGCTGAGTAAACTGGAGCAATGTGAAATAAAGTGTCTTGCTCAAGGAAACAACACATCACCCGGTCTGAGGATTGAACTCACAACCTTTCGATTGCAAGGCCAATTCTCTAACTACTAAGCCATGTGCCTCCTATATATATAAAATCAAGAGAGTGTATTAATTACATGTAGGAACACATACTTTTATTATATATATATCTATTATATATATATATATTATATATATGTATATTATATATATATCTATTATATATATATATTATATATATGTGTGTGTGTATAAAATGTTAAGAGTTGTGATGGTTGATAACTGACTTCTCTGAAGGTTAGGCTGGTGTGGTCAGGAGGAGGGAGGGGGTCAGGAAGAGGGGATAGTGTGGTGTGGTCAGGAAGGGGTGGTGGGGTGGGATAGGGGGGAAATTACTGTACTATTAATGGTGATAATAATAATTGATTGACTAATACCTTTATTGTTGTTGAAGATGATGATGATGGAGGTGGTGATGATGGTGGTGGTGGGGTGGTGTTGCTAGTGATGATGGTGGTGGTGGTGGTGGTGTTGATGGTAATGATTGTGGTAATGATGATGGTGATGAAAGTGGTAGAGGTGGTGGAGGTGTGGTTTTGATAGCAGATATCAGATATTTCTGTAAACTGTTAAGTGATAACAACAACCTGTGTGAGGGGGAGATAGAGAGAGTGTGTGTGGGTAGGAAGAGAGTGTGAGGTAGAGAGAGAGAGAGTGAGGGAGAGGACAGAGTGTGTGGGGAGGAAGAGATGAGAAAGTAAGGAAAGAGAGAGAGGGAAATAAGAGAGAAAGATAAGACAAAGAGAGAGTGAGTGAAGAAAAAGCGAGAGAGAGGACAGTGGGGAGAGAGAGGAGGATAGGGGGAAGATAAGTGAGGGAAAGAAAGTGAAGAGAGAGAGAGAATGGAGAGAGAGAAAGATAAGACAAAGAGAGAGTGAGTGAAGAAAAAGCGAGAGAGAGGACAGTGGGGAGAGAGAGGAGGATAGGGGGAAGATAAGTGAGGGAAAGAAAGTGAAGAGAGAGAGAGAATGGAGAGAGGGAAAGACGAGAGAGAGTAAGAAGGAAAGACGAGAGAGAGGGAGAGACAACAGAGAGTAAGAAGGAAAGATGAGAGAGAGGGAAGAAAGTGAAAAGAGAGAGAATGGAGAGTGGGAGAGAGAGTAAGAAGGAAAGACGAGAGAGAGAAAGGAAGATGGGAGAATGGAAGAAAGAATAAAAGAGAGAAAGAAGTGTTGTTGTTGGTGGAGTTGAGAAAACTGCTCAAGGCCAACATAATGTAAATTGAATGACAACTTTTAATGGAGAGATTTTGGCAGCTAGACATGTTGGCTGGTTTTGGTTGTATTGTTGCTGTTTTGAGGGGGTTGAGGTACTATTTTTAGCATTTATTGAGGTGCCTTTTGGCTGTTTTTAGAGCCAAAAGGTTGGCTTGATTTGGGGGTGGGGGGCTCATTTGGAGGGATTTTGTTAGTGTTTTCATTTTTGGTGTCTTTTATGGTTTTTTGGAGGTTTTTTTTTTTTAATTAATTTTTTGTTTTGGGGTGATTTTTCGTGGGTGGTGGTGGTGGTGTGTGTGTGTGTGTGTGGGGGGCTTGGTTTTTGGCGTTTTTTATGGTTTTCTTGAATGTTTTTGTTGTTTTTTATTAATTTTTTTGTGTGTTTTGAGGTACTTTTTGTGTTTATGGCAGTTTTTGGCTGTTTTTTGGTGGTTTGGGGTTTTTAAGGGATTTTGGTGTCTTTGTTTTTGTGTTTTTTTGTGTTTTTTAGTTTTTCTTTTTTTATTTCGGTTTTTGTGTTTTTGGCTGGATTTGGTTGTTTTTGATGTTGTTGTTGTATAAGAGGGGTGGAGAGTGGAGTATGTGTGGTGGGGGAGTGGAGAAGGGTATGTGTGGTGAAGGAGTGGAGTAGGGTACGTGTGTGTGGTGGGGGAGTGGAGTAGGGTATGTGTGGTGGGGGAGTGGAGTATGGTATGTGTATGTGGTGGTGTTGTGGAGTGTGAACAAACTATTGTGGATCTGTTGATCTGTTTCTACCAGTTGTTGATCTGTTTCTACGAGTTGTTGATCTGGTCTTATTGAGAGGGTGGCTCACTGCCATGTACAGTGACATCTGGTGAGAGTCAACGGTCACCTTTCAAAACCTTTCAGCATCCTGCACTTTGCCCACCAACGTTGTCTCCCCTCTAGTGTAATATCAGTAACGAACTAGGGGAAATTTAATCGATTTTCCCCTCCCCCAAAATTGCTGGCCTTGTGTCTATATCAGAAACCATTATTGATATTATTATTGGCAGAATCAGCAGAGCGTCGGACGCCATGTTTTGCAGCTTAGAGTTACGGCCCTTTACTGTCTGAGTTCAAATCCCGCCGATGTTAACTTTGTCTTTCATCCTTACGGGGTCGATAAAATAAAGTACCAGTAATACACTGGAGGTGATTGCTGGCCTTGTGCTAAAAGTAGAAATTATTATTAGTGATACTAATATTAGTATATACACAGTGTACCTAGGAGTACATTAGTATATACACAGTGTACCTAGGAGTACATTAGTATATACACAGTGTATCTAGGAGTACATTAGTATATACACAGTGTATCTAGGAGTACATTAGTATATACACAGTGTACCTTGGAGTACATTAGTATATACACAGTGTATCTAGGAGTACATTAGTATATACACAGTGTATCTAGGAGTACATTAGTATATACACAGTGTACCTTGGAGTACATTAGTATATACACAGTGTACCTAGGAGTACATTAGTATATACACAGTGTATCTAGGAGTACATTAGTATATACACAGTGTATCTAGGAGTACATTAGTATATACTTTCTTTCGTTCTCTCTTTCGCTCTCTATTTCTTTTTTTCAATGACACATTTTCCCCCTCCTTTTCTCTTGGCCATCTTCCCCCACCCCTGTCACTTACCCCCCCCCCCCACCTTTGCTTTTCTTTAATTCCTCTCCACCACCTCCACTTCTCCCTCTCTCTACCCCCCCCTTATCCCCTCCCCCACCACCCCTTCTCTTTCCCCACTTCTCCCCCACTTTTAGTTATTTTAAATTCTATTTCCAACCTTTCAACCCCCCCCGCCACCACTCTACCCCCCCCACATAGAAACCCAAATCTTCAAAAGACAGCCCCCACCCCCCTCACCTCTACACAGCTACAACAATTGACTGAGAGAGCAATAACAATAACCCTGAACCCCCCCCCCCCCAAAAAAAAACACTATATATATACACACACATATATATATATATATATATATATATACACTACACACACACATATATATATATATATACACATACATATATATATATACACATACACACACATATATACACACACATATATATATACACATACACACACATATATATACACACATACATATATATACACACACACATATATACACACACACACACATATATATATACACACACACATATATACACACACACACACATATATATATATATACACTTTCTGACTAAACAGGGAAGTGGGGTTGCACATATATACACACACACACACATATATATATACACGCACACACACATATATATATACACTTTCTGACTAAACAGGGAAGTGGGGTTGCTTATTCAACACACCAATCAGTAGATAATGATGCAATTCAATTGAAGCACTCAACGTCATGTTTATTTCTTCCAAACAAAATTGGAGTATAATTAGAATAAAGAAAATATGAAGTTCTTTGTAGATGTTAAAGAGTTGTTTATTATAAACCTGTGATACGTATTTCAATGGCTACGTGATTGTTCAGACACACAATCAGTTGCATGATCTCATCAGACAGCTTCATTATGTAATAAGGTTGTTTCCACCACCACCTCCACTACTGCTACTACCACCACCACTACTGCTACTACCACCACCACTACTGCTACTACCACCACTACTATTACTACCACCACCACTACTGCTACCACAACCACCACCACTACTACTACCACCTCCACCACCATTACTACCACTGCTGCCACCACAACCACCACTACCACTATTACTACCTACCACCACCACTACTACTACTACTACTACTACTACTACTACTACTACCACTACCACTACTACTACCACCACTACCACCACCACTACTACTACTACTACGACCACCACTACTACTTCCAACCATCACTACCACCACTACTACTACCACCACTACTACTACCACCACTACTACTACTACCACTACTACTACCACCCCTACTACTACTACCATCACCACCACCACCACCACCACCACCACCACCACCACCACCACCACCACTACTACTACTACCACTACCACTACTACTACTACTACTGCTACCACCACCACCACCATTACTACTACTACTACCCTAACCACCTACTACTACCACCACCACTACTACTACTAACACAGATTGTTATTTAGTTTTCTTATGTTGTTTAAACTTTTGATCTTTTCAATGTATTTGTATGACAGGAATAACATCTCATGAAAACAACAACAACAGTTACAACAACAACAATAACAATAATAACAGTAACAACTACAACAATAACAGTAACAACAACAATACAACTACAACAGTTACAAGAACAACATCAACAGTTACAACAACAACAACAACAACATATAAAGATAAAATTTTCAAAAAATGTAGAATTTTGACATGAAGTCTTTCTTTGAAGGTTTCTGAGGTTTTGTGTGGTTTTGTCTCTTAAAATATATTTATATACACTTATATATATTTACATATATATACATTTATATATACACTTACATATATATATATTTATATATATACATTTATATATACACTTACATATATATATATTTATATATATACATTTATATACACACTTATATATACATTAATACATACATTAATGCACACATTTATATATACACTTACGTATATATATATTTATATATATACATTTATACATACATTTAGATACACACTTATATATATACATTAATACATACATTAATACACACATTTATATATACATTTATATATACACTTACGTATATATATATTTATATATATACATTTATACATACATTAATATACACACTTATATATTAATACATACATTAATACACACATTTATATATACATTTATATATACAGATAATCACACACATTTATACACACACATTTTATGCTTACATATATACATACATTTATATATACATTTATATATACACATTTATACACACACATTTTATGCTTACATATACGCATACACGTTAACACACATATGTACTTGTGTATGTGTGTGAGGTTTTTGTCTCTTAAAATACACACATATTTACATATACATTCACTTGTCTTAGTGTGTGTGTATGTGTGTGTATGTATGTATAATAATAATAATAATGAAATTATTGTGTACTGTGCTCAGGTGCACTACAACTGTATGTATGTATATATGTATGTATGTATATATGTATGTATAGTATGTATAGTATGTATATATGTATGTATGTATGTATGTATGTATGTATGTATGTATGTATGTATGTATGTATGTATGTATGTGTCTATGTATGTATAGTATGTATATGTATGTATGTATATATGTATTTATGTATATTCTTCTGGTTTTATAATTTCACAAATTTTTTCCCAATAGAGAGAGAGTCGGTTTCTAACATAGACACAAGACTCTCTCATTGGAATTTACACAACATCAACTAGGTAGATATGTATGTATGCATGCATGTGTAGATATGGATGTTATTGTATGTGTGGATGTGGATGTTTTGAGTTGTATGTGTGCATGTGTATATGCTTTGTATCTGTACATGTGTATATGCAGTTATTAGATGCAAAATGTTTGGAATGTTTTACATAATTTTACTGTTCCATTAAGGGATTGTACTTGTAGTTTCCTAACTAGTTGTGTTCTTTCTGTTCCTGTGAAGCCTAGCTTCTCAAGATTTGTAATGAGGAAGTTACTAACATACCCCAGTGCCCCAATAATCACAGGTATAAATCTGAAGGTATAATCAGGGTGGCATATCTGCAGATTTCTCATCAGTTCTGCATAAATATTCTCCTTTTCACTAATCTTTGATATTATACTGCCATCTGCTGGGCAGCTAATTTCCACTACTGCGCATGTTTTCTTCTCCCTGTCCCATATCATAATATCTGGTCTGTTATGCCTGCATTTTATTGGGTTTTTACTGGAACATTCCACCAGTACTCTTTCATATTATGTACATGGATGTCTTCCACATTGCTGTAGCTTTTAATGTGTTTATTAATGGGGCTATCTTTTTTACGGTTTGCATTGTACCGTGTTTTGGCCACTACATCATGCCTCATATGTAGATAGTACCGCGATGACATCTTTGGACAGCTGCTGATGACATTGGTGATATCCTCGATGTTAGTTCTGCAGAGTCTGCACTTGTTATCACATCTAGGTATTTTGCCTGCATCCCTATCTCTTTTGTGAACCAGGTATTCCGTGTTAGTCTCCTGTTTCTGGATTGTAAAAGCGTATCCTTCAAAGTGGGAGCCAATATAGCGGTTGTTGGTCCAAGATAGACTACTTCCTTATCTATACTACTCTCACTCTGGAGCTTCCTGGCAACATATCCATGCATGATTTTTTTGCTGATAGGCATGCAGTTTTTCATCCATGGATTCACTGCGATACTGCTGAGTGACTTCCCTGGGTGTGAGTTTTTGATTATCACACATGGAATATCTCTCGATGATGACATGGGTGACACAAAAGTGGGTGACACATACATACTTACATACACACACACATACATACATACACACACACACATACACACTTACATATACACACACATACATACACACATACTCACTTACACACACACATACATAAATATATACACACACACACACATATATATATATACACAGTTCAAGAGTAACCAATCTTAAAGAGAAAGATGGAGATAGGAGAGGAGATATGAGAGGAGAGATTGGTGAGTTAGTTAGAAGCCAAAGCGTAAAGGCATGTGCTCAATGTGCAATATGCAGTAGAAAGCAGCTAGGTGGCTGGGTTCATGCAGAAGTTAGGTGCGCAGAGCTGGAAATATTCATTAGTTAAGCAAAACAAGGCCACAAACTTCACAAGGAAGACATTATTAAAAGATTGTCAACATATTTTAGTTTGATGTAAGGAATGTAGAGAATAATAATAATAATAATAATAATGTCCGTTTACAATTGTTTCGCTACTCCATATAATATTTCTGGATCATATGATTATATAACATAATTGATCTGGTTCAGTTGAAAATAATTAACATATTTAAAAAATATATAAATATATATATATTTTTTTTTTACTTGGACTTCCTTTATTTCTGTATCTATCCTTTGTGATCCTGTCTCTATTTTTGTACTCCTGAAGAAGGGCTAAAGCCCAACATGTCAATCTCTCTTTCCCCTTTTCCATATAAAGAGTGAAACTAATAAGACTTTTGTACCTTTGTTTGTTGTTTCCTTGAACTGTATATATATATATATATATATATATATATATATATATATATATATATATATATATACATATAGATTTTGAGTATATGTTGGTTGTATACCAACACCTCAGTATGCAGGCTGGAGCACTCGACGAAGTGCACAGGTTGGTTTGGTTACTCTGGAGTAATGTAAAATAAAGTTAAATAAAAGTCAAATGTTTAAAATTTAGCTTTGTTTATTACTGCTATATATATTTCAGTGACAGCCATCTTTGGCTGTGACCTCTTCAGGCAGTCTGAATTAGTGTGGTATAGACAAGTACATATGTTGTTGAGGTGTATAATTTTGTCAATACTCTGATATGTCCAGTTCCTGGTTGGGTTGTTATTTCACTGAGGAACTGGAATCGTCCAGTCCTGGTTGGGTTGTTATTTCACTGAGGAACTGGAATCATATGATTCCAGTTCCTCAGTGAAATAACAACCCAACCAGGAACTGGACATATCAGAGTATTGACAAAATTATACACCTCAACAACATATGTACTTGTCTATATTCAGACTGCCTGAAGAGGTCACAGCCAAAGATGGCTGTCACCGAAATATATATAGCAGTAATAAACAAAGCTAAATTTTAAACATTTGACTTTTATTTTACTTTATATATATATATATATATATATATATATATATATATATACAGTTCAAGGAAATGAAACTGGAAGGCCAATATATATGTACATGTGTGTATGTATATATATAAATGTGTGTGTAGATATATATATATATATATGTATGTGTGTGTATATATATATAAATGTGTGTGTAGATATATATATATATATGTATGTATATGTAGATATATATATACATATTTATTTATATATATATATGTATGTATATGTAATATATATACGTATATATATATATATATATATATATGCATGTGTGTGTGCCTGTTTTGTCAGGTAACATATAGCAACCAGTAAAATATATCTACACAGATTTACCTGTGTTTAATGGTAGCATTTCTACCTGTCAAGTATAAAGGTGTGGGTTTTAGAACCACAGGTGCTAATGTTCATTTTAAGGAGCCCTTTATGCCCTATTTTTAGACTATTATTTCCATTATGTCCTATTTTCTATATAATACTAAAAGCCTGTGATTGCCTGCTTGTCTGTAATGTAATACAGCCAAAAGGGCGCATAATGGGAAAATACTTTGAAAGGAGGTTGACCCTGAAATGGGGACACAAATAGAATAAATCAAGTTTCGCGTAAATCGGAGCATGGGTTCCCGAGATACGGGATTTTCTGGGTACCTTCATAATCAGAGAGAGAGAAGGATAGAGAGAAAGAGATAGTGGTTGTGAGAGAGTAGATTGAAAGAGAGAGAGAGGAAGAATGGAAAAGAGAGAGCTGGTGGTGTTGTATATATATGTCTGTATATATGTGAGTGTGTATGTGTGTATATATATGTCTGTATATATGTGAGTGTGTATGTGTGTATATATATGTCTGTATATATGTGAGGTTGTATGTGTGTATATATATATGTCTGTATATATGTGAGTGTGTGTGTGTATATATATGTCTGTATATATGAGTGTGTGTGTGTGTATATATGTCTGTATATATGTGAGTGTGTGTGTATATATATGTCTGTATATATGTGAGTGTGAGTGTGTATATATATGTCTGTATATATGTGAGTGTGTGTGTGTGTATATATGTGAGTGTATATATATATATGTCTGTATATATGTGTGTGTATATATATATGTCTGTATATATATATATGTCTGTATATATGTGAGTGTGTGTGTATATATATGTCTGTATATATGTGAGTGTGTATGTGTGTATATATATGTGTGTATGTGAGTGTGTGTGTGTATATATATGTATGTGTGTCTATGACCAGTGTATATAGATCAGACACCCACATATGGGCCTTCCAGTTTCATTCCACATTATATACATGTCTGTGTATATTTTAAATATTTTAAAATTATTTTTAAGTAAACGTGATTTAAAAAAATATTTCGAAATGAAGGTGACCCAACGGGTCACGGGTGGTCTAGTTAGGGCTATTTTTCTACAACCCAAAAGTTTGTTGAAGGCCCTGTCTTAAGACTATCTTAAGGCTCTGTTTTAAGGCTCTGTTTTAAGGCCCTGTCTTAAGGCCCTATCTTAAGGCCCTATCTTAAGGCTCTATCTTAAAGTCCTATCTTAAGGCTCTGTCTTAAGGCCCTATCTTAAGGCTCTATCTTAAAGTCCTATCTTAAAGTCCTATCTTAAGGCCCTATCTTAAGGCCCTGTCTTAAGGCCCTATCTTAAGGCTCTATCTTAAAACCATATCTTAAAGCCCTATCTTAAGGCCCTATCTTAAGGCCCTATCTTATGGCCCTATCTTATGGCCCTATCTTAAGGCTCTGTCTTAAAGCCCTATCTTATGGCCCTATTTTAAAGTCCTATCTTTCTCATGAATTATGTCAGAAATATTGAAGTAGTTTATTTCAGATGTAATATTCCTCACTTTTGTTATTTTATCTTTTTTAGGTGAGTAAAATATTTGTTGGATTACTGTGGAGGTTTTGTTTAGGATTTTACATTTGATATAAGGTAAAGTATTGGTTCTAGTTTCTGTTGGTTGTTGCTACCACCACCACCACCACCACCACTGTCACCACCACCACCACCACTGTCCCCACCACCACCACCACCACCACCACTGTCACCACCACCACCACCACTGTCACCACCACCACCACCACCACCACTGTCACCACCACCACCACCACCACCACCACCACCACTGTCACTACCACCATCACTGTCACCACCACCACCACTGTCACCACCACTGTCACCACCACTGTCACCACCACCACCACTGACACCACCACCACCACTGACACCACCACCACCACTGTCACCACCACCACCACCACCACCACCACTGTCACCACCACCACCACCACTGTCATCACCACACACACACACACACTCTCTCACACACACACACTCTCTCACACACACACACACACACACACACACACACACTCACACTCTCTCTCTCACACGCACACACACGCACACACACACTCACACACACACTCTCACACACACTCTCACACACACTCTCACACACACACACACTCTCACACACACACTCACACACACACACACACACACACACACACACACACACACACACACACACACACACACACACACACACACTCTCGCACACACACGTGTACAACTTTATCTTCTAAATCCATTTTACATTTAGAAAATGTCACAACTTTGATGGTATCTCATGTTTTTTTATTTCTTCATTCGTTTATTTATTTAATCAATTTAAACGTCCGTATAGAGCTAGTAAGCTATGACAGACTAGGGAGGGGGAGGTATTGAGTACTTCTTACTGTTGAGAGACAAGAGACGTCCGTATAGAGCTAGTAAGCCATGGCATGGGTGTGTATGTATGTGTGTATGTATTTATGTATGTATGTGTGTATGTATACATGTATGTACATATATATGTGTGTATGTACATATGTATATATGTGTGTATATATGTACATATGTATATATGTGTATATATATATATATATATATATATATATATATATATATGAAATAAACGTGCTGCGGGGTTGCTAATGGGTTACATATGAATAAAGTTAGTCCTTCATCAGTGATCTTCCAACCATCATTGGTATTTCATCACTTTAAAGACCATATACCTCCGGTTGGTGCGAGCAACGGCTAAAAAAAGTCGTTGGGACACGGAAATAAAGGGGACACGAGTGTAAACAAACAAAAATGGTGAAGCAATGAAAAGTGAGGAAGAAGGAGTCAAGTCCCAAATTTCTATGAATTTAAATTCGGTGAAATCGTGATTGAGAGAGAATAAAGACCATCAAACCTGGTTGAAATGTGAGCAAGGAAGGAATTTCGCACAGGTCTAACGGGAGGAAGAAGGGGTCTAGTCTGTGAATTCGGTGAACGTAAGTTCTGTGAAATCGTAGACGAGAGAGAGAAAAAATGCCGACCGGCCTGGCCAAGCGTGCGAAAGAAAAGAACCCTCTCTAGCAGTCACTCTCTCTGTTAGCCTCTTCCTCACCCTTCACTCACTCATTCTCCGTTACTACCTCTCCTCCTCCTCCTTCCCGTTTGACCTGTGCGTAATTCTTTTCTTTCGCACGCTTGGCCAGGCCGGTCGACATTTTTTCTCTCTCTCGTCTACGATTTCACAGAACTTATGTTTACCGAATTCACAGACTAGACCCCTTCTTCCTCCCGTTAGACCTGTACGGAATTCCTTCCTTGCTCACATTCCAACCAGGTTTGATGGTCTTTATTCTCTCTCATTCACGATTTCACCGAATTTAAATTCATAGAAATTTGGCACTTGACTCCTTCTTCCTCACTTTTCGTTGCTTAACCATTTTTGTTTGTTTACACTTGTGTCCCCTTTATTTCCGTGTCCCAACGACTTTTTTTAGCCGTTGCTCGCACCAACCGGAGGTATATGGTCTTTAAAGCGATGAAATACCAATGATGGTTGGAAGATCACTGATGAAAGACTAACTTTATATATATATATATATATATATATATATATATATATATATATATATATATATATATATAAATGAAAGGTATAGAAAATACTGCAGCGAAAAGCCAACAGCACAGTGTGTTAGTGTGTGTGAGTATATATATATATATATATATATATATATATATATACTCACACACACTAACACACACACACATACATATATATATATATATACATATAAGCAGGAGGGATATTCAATTTGTTGGTAATTCAACAAATATAACTGTTTATAACTGATTCAGAGCACTCAACAGATTTCTGGAGTATATATACAATGATATTAAATAAATGGAAACTATATTTATAAAACCATATTTATTCTATTATATATGTTTCAAGGGTACCAAAAATTTTGGTACGCTTTCATCAGATAAAATACGAAGTGTGTTTTATAAATTTTGACATAACCAAGGACTATCCTTGTCGTTACATGGTATCATGGGCCCACTACTATGTGTCAATAATTGTCACAAGTGTAGTGTTTGTACC
>OZ024760.1:28806719-28816719 GCA_964016885.1 Eledone cirrhosa
GTTGGTGTTGTTGGTGGTGGTGTTGTTGGTGGTGGTGCTGTTGGTGGTGGTGATGTTGGTGTTGCTGTTGTTGGTGGTGGTGTTGTTGGTGGTGGTGTTGTTGGTGGTGGTGCTGTTGGTGGTGGTGTTGTTGGTGGTGGTGTTGTTGGTGTTGTTGTTGGTGTTGTTGGTGGTGGTGATGTTGTTGGTGTTGTTGGTGGTGTGATGTTGTTGGTGTTGTTGTTGGTGCTGTTGTTGGTGTTGTTGGTGGTGGTGGTGGTGTTGTTGGTGTTGTAGTTGGTGGTGATGTTGTTGGTGTTGTTGGTACTGTTGTTGTTGTTTAGCTCCAGGTCAGATCTGATCAAAGGTTTTCAAGCCATGTCTTAGAGGCAGTTTCCTCTGTACAGTGGCTATAGTGAAAGAGGTTATATGGTGGACAAGATTGAGAGAACTGAGGACAGATGCCTTTCTCTCCGGACAACAACTCATTCCCTTCTTTAGGTACCACTTTAGAAGGAGAATCAGAGTGGAGAGAGAGGCACTGCACCCCAGTAAATTTACTGAAAGGTGGGTGAATGTGGCAAAAATGGCCCGAGTGTATATAAACCTGTAGGTTGAAGTAGAGAGCAAAAAGAAGAAAGGAGCACTTGCACAGCACGCTTCTGGAGTTGAGGGTTGTTCTATCTATGGGGTATAAAACAACCCATTTGTAACGCCTCCCCCCTATTGGGGATTTCGATTCTTGAATTTTTATGTTAAAATTTTTTACATAATTGTATGTAAAATCCCTGGCATATGTTCTTGTATTGTCCTCTTTTCTTGAGCGCCCTTGTGGCAAATAATGAAATATATCTATCTACCTACCTATCTCTCTATTTATATCTATCTATACCTATATCTATCTATTTAACTATTTATCTATCTATCTATCATCATCAATTAATGTCCATCTTCCACGCTAGCATGGGTTAGACGGCTCCCATTTAAAAGTAAGTTGGGTCGGGTGACCATGTCTTCTTCAGGTGACTTCTTTCTCCACCCTCAAGTGAAACTTGAAAAACAACAACAATAATAATTAATTGTTTCTACTTTTGGCACAAGGCCATCAAATACCCAGTGTATTACTGGTACTTTATTTTATTGACCCCGTAAGGATGAAAGGCAAAGTTAACCTCAATGGGATTTGAACTCAGAATAAAAATGCCTTCTAATAGATGTATCAATCTCCACAGACAACAATATATCTTCCAAGGAAATAGAAAAATTCTCCAAATATAAAGATCTAGAGATAGAAATAACTCGAATGTGGAAAATGAAAACAGAAACAATACCTATAAAAGGTGCTCTGGGAATGATAAATAAACACAGGCAAATACATAGCCAAAACCCCAGGACTTACAAATATATACAGCATACAAAAGATAGCACTACTAGGCACTGTATATATATTATATAGAGTACCCCAGGACTTACAAATATATACAACATACAGAAGATAGCACTACTAGGTACTGTATATATATTATATAGAGTACCACAGGACTTACACATATATACAGCATACAGAAGATAGCACTACTAGGTACTGTATATATATTATATAGAGTACCACAGGACTTACAAATATATACAGCATACAAAAGATAGCACTACTAGGTACTGTATATATATTATATAGAGTACCACAGGACTTACAAATATATACAGCATACAGAAGATAGCACTACTAGGTACTGTATATATATTATATAGAGTACCACAGGACTTACAAATATATACAACATACAGAAGATAGCACTACTAGGTACTGTATATATATTATATAGAGTACCACAGGACTTACAAATATATACAACATACAGAAGATAGCACTACTAGGTACTGTATATATATTATATAGAGTACCACAGGACTTACAAATATATACAACATACAAAAGATAGCACTACTAGGTACTGTATATATATTATATAGAGTACCACAGGACTTACAAATATATACAACATACAGAAGATAGCACTACTAGGTACTGTATATATATTATATAGAGTACCACAGGACTTACAAATATATACAACATACAGAAGATAGCACTACTAGGTACTGTATATATATTATATAGAGTACCACAGGACTTACAAATATATACAGCATACAAAAGATAGCACTACTAGGTACTGTATATATATTATATAGAGTACCACAGGACTTACAAATATATACAACATACAGAAGATAGCACTACTAGGTACTGTATATATATTATATAGAGTACCACAGGACTTACAAATATATACAACATACAAAAGATAGCACTACTAGGTACTGTATATATATTATATAGAGTACCACAGGACTTAGAAATATATACAACATACAGAAGATAGCACTACTAGGTACTGTATATATATTATATAGAGTACCACAGGACTTACAAATATATACAGCATACAGAAGATAGCACTACTAGGCACTGCACACATATTACTAAAACTACTATCAATACAATAGAAACAACACCATCAAAAACTACACTGCACATACCCAAGACACACACAGCTGTGCTCGGTAAAGCAGTAATGATGTGCAATAAATTACAATGGAAATAGTAGTAATAATAATTATTCATTAGAAATAGTGTGACAGAAGGCTTAAATGGAAGATTTTATGAAGCAATGGTTGACGGTAGTTTCGTCTGGTCTGTATTTTAATATTTCTTTGTTATTTATTTGAAGAGATATTTAGACATTTCAAACATAAAGGCAATTATGAACCTGTTTAAGACAGTCATCACAATTTAATTTAATATCAGCAAGGAAACAACTATTTCCTTTTCTAATAATGAATTGGATTTAATTACGACTAACAAATCCAATGGTTTAAGAATATTTAAAAAAATCCCCACCGAAGCACAAAGAAAAGCCTCTTTAAAATTCTTAACGTTTTCCCTGCCTTAAAAATAAAAAAAATAAGAAAAAATCTTTTTTTGGATAAACTGTAGTGGTATACACACAATTTATTTCTAATTTAAGTTAAATTAATTCAATCTAATCCATTTTCAAACTTTCTTTGCAAATAAATAATATATATGAAAATAAATTAGATTTTTTTTTTTTTTCTGAACTTATTTCTTCGGATTTTAGTGTCTTTAAAAAAATTTTTTTTTTTTAAATTCTACTTAATGGAATGCCTTAAGCAAAATTTGCTCAGATTTTTCTTGGAGACTAAATGAATATTCTGTTTGCTTCCACTGTGAAGATAATATGATAGAGCCATTAAAAAACATTGATTTTTTATTTTTAAATTTGTTTTTCGATTTATTTGATTTTTTTATAGCAATTTCCAAACATTACAAGTTCAAAGCTAAATAAACATTGTAAAGAGTTCAATAAGTTGTATTAGTCTACTTGATATCAGTTCAATAGAGGAGTTGTGGTGGTGGTAAGGGAAATATATTGAAAATTACTTTATGTGCAGGTATGGCTGTTCACTTCACAACCACATGGTTTCAGTTACATATATAGATATATGTACAGGTATGTCTATGTTGTTAAAGAGTTCATTCACTTCAGCCACATGGTTTTAGTTACATATATAGATATATCTACAGGTATGTCTGTGACGTTAAACAGTTAACTTCACAGACACATGTTTTCAGTTGCATATATAGATATATCTACAGGTATGGCTGTGTTGTTAAAGAGTTCACTTTACAACCACATGGTTTTAGGTTTAGTCCCCCTGTGTGACACCTTGGTTAAGTGTCTTATCAGCCTCACGTTGACCAATACCTGACTCTAGTGTCAATTTACTCATTAGGTGTGTTTGGTGATAGTAAAATATTTCATGCCATTTTCTCAATCTATGTGAATCATATAACACCTGGATTCTGTTTATGTTGGATTAGTTTTACCTGTCTTTCCCTCCATAAGATTTCTTAATATAACACCTGGATTAACTTTACCTGTTTCCTCTCGTTAACATTTCTTAATATAACACCTGGATTAACTCTACCTGTCTCCCCTTCGTTAACATTTCTTAATATAACACCTGGATTAACTTTACCTGTCTCCCCTTCGTTAACATTTCTTAATATAACACCTGGATTAACTCTACCTGTCTCCCCTTCGTTAACATTTCTTAATATAACACCTGGATTAACTCTACCTGTCTCCCCTTCGTTAACATTTCTTAATATAACACCTGGATTAACTCTACCTGTCTCCCCTTCGTTAACATTTCTTAATATAACACCTGGATTAACTCTACCTGTCTCCCCTTCGTTAACATTTCTTAATATAACACCTGGATTAACTCTACCTGTCTCCCCTTCGTTAACATTTCTTAATATAACACCTGGATTAACTTTACCTGTCTTCCTCTCGTTAAGATTTCTTAATATAACACCTGGATTAACTTTACCTGTCTTCCTCTCGTTAAGATTTCTTAATATAACACCTGGATTAGTTTTACCTGTCTTGCTCTTGTTAACATTTCTTGATATAACACCTGGATTAGCTTTACCTGTTCCATTAGAAATATTGTAATGAAAGGGTTAAAGTGCTTATATTTATCTAGAAAACTTTGTTAAGTTATGTTCCATTAGAAATATGGTAATGAAAGCGTTAAAGTGTTTATATTTATCTAAAAACTTTTCATCATAATTTAATGTAAGAACCTTTGTTAAGTTATGTTCCAAACATCAACTTTTAGTGAGAATGTTGGTTATATTACTAAATCCTTTTGAATTCTTGATTATCTTCTAAAATATATGCAATGTCATTTATTAAGAATCTGGTAGATTTTATACAAGAACCATTGTTATGGTCCAAACACTATTTAATGAGAAAGTTTGCTGTATTACAAAATCTCTCGAAATTGTTGATTATTTTCAAAATTATTAAAAACCATAGGGAGTGTCTTTTATTAGAAATATATTGTAATGAAGGAGTCAGATCTGACTGGAAGCTAAATAACAACTGCTACTACAACCCTCACAGTTTTAACTGCATAGTTGCTTTGAATGTCAACTTTTGTCTCTTCTGTAAATCATAATTTGATTTATTTTGTTTTAGAAATCATTCACTGAATTGTAATAATTTTGTTTTAAAGTTCTAGTTTGGATATCTGTTTATTGTTAAGAAAGTATTTTGATGGACTTAGTAGACTGCCTGAATATTTTGAGTCAGTACCATAATTATGATAGACTAACAAAGATTAAAACTGCACCTCACCCCACAAAAACAAAACAATAGAGAAACAAACTCTGGACTCCTCAGTATTTTACTCAATTTTCCAAGCCATTATTTTTAGTAATCAATCCTTACGGGGTCGATAAAATAAAGTACCAGTAATGCACTGGGTAATTGCTGGCCTTGTGCCTAAAGTAGAAACAATTATTTTTAGTAATCAACTGTATTCACAGTTATCTTTTTTGCTTTTGAGATTCACTACATTTCCACTGAAGGTTGGGTACCTAATTTACCTTGCCTCAGTTTGCCTGGCTGGCAACAGGTTCCATTCCTACTTCACAGTTCATTGTTCAGCAATGAAGGTACTCAACGGTGAAAATAATTGTTTTGATGAAAAACAAAACTGACAAACTCATCCCAGATTAGCAAGAAAATGTGGATTTAAAAGATATACATACCCTCCCCCCCATCCCTCCCACACACACACATACTCCCTCCACCACAGACACATACACATATACACATACACCGCCCACAAACACCACACAACCACACGCCACATCCCTCCCACACACACATACCCCCCCCCCCCCACACGTCCCCGCATACAACCCTCCCCTCCACCCCCACAACCCCACCGCCACATGCCGCCAAACATTTTTGTTTTTTATTTTCATTTTTTAAAGAATTTCCAGAAGAACTGACATTGTTTGGAACATAACTTAACAAAGGTTCTTACATAAAATAATGAAGGTTTTTAGATAAATATAAACACTTTAACCCTTTCATTACCATATTTCTAATGAAAGACACTGTTGGTGTTTGGAACATAACTTAACAAAGGTTCTTACATAAAATAATGAAGGTTTTTAGATAAATATAAACACTTTAACCCTTTCATTACCATATTTCTAATGAAAGACACTGTTGGTGTTTGGAACATAACTTAACAAAGGTTCTTACATAAAATAATGAAGGTTTTTAGATAAATATAAACACTTTAACCCTTTCATTACCATATTTCTAATGAAAGACACTGTTGGTGTTTGGAACATAACTTAACAAAGGTTCTTACATAAAATAATGAAGGTTTTTAGATAAATATAAATACTTTAAAATAAACAGGATTAGAACCAGGAGCAGTTTCAGGTGGGTTGATATCTAAAGGATTAAGATAGTGTTTGGAACATAACTTAACAAAGGTAAAATTATGATGGAAGGTTTTTAGATAATTTCTAAACACTTTAAAATAAACAGATTTGTGTTGTAGAACCAGGGACCGGTCCATGTGGGTTGGTGTCAATAGAAATAAGTCCAAGCTGGCTCTGGCAGTGTTGAGTCCTCTGACGTCTCAGCCCTAGATGGCTCCCTAGTTGCCCTTAATGGTAGCACCAGCCCTGGCAGTGTTGAGTCACTCTGAGGTCTCAGTCCTAGATGGCTCCCTAGTTGGCCTTAATGGTAGCACCAGCCCTGGCAGTGTTGAGTCACTCTGAGGTCTCAGCCCTAGATGGCACCCTAGTTGGCCTTAATGGTAGCACCAGCCCTGGCAGTGTTGAGTCACTCTGAGGTCTCAGCCCTAGATGGCACCCTAGTTGGCCTTAATGGTAGCACCAGCCCTGGCAGTGTTGAGTCACTCTGACGTCTCAGTCCTAGATGGCTCCCTAGTTGGCCTTAATGGTAGCACCAGCCCTGGCAGTGTTGAGTCACTCTGAGGTCTCAGCCCTAGATGGCTCCCTAGTTGGCCTTAATGGTAGCACCAGCCCTGGCAGTGTTGAGCCACTCTGACGTCTCAGCCCTAGATGGCTCCCTAGTTGGCCTTAATGGTAGCACCAGCCCTGGCAGTGTTGAGTCCTCTGACGTCTCAGTCCTAGATGGCTCCCTAGTTGGCCTTAATGGTAGCACCAGCCCTGGCAGTGTTGAGTCACTCTGACGTCTCAGCCCTAGATGGCTCCCTAGTTGCCCTTAATGGTAGCACCAGCCCTGGCAGTGTTGAGTCACTCTGAGGTCTCAGTCCTAGATGGCTCCCTAGTTGGCCTTAATGGTAGCACCAGCCCTGGCAGTGTTGAGTCACTCTGACGTCTCAGCCCTAGATGGCTCCCTAGTTGGCCTTAATGGTAGCACCGGCCCTGTCAGTGTTGAGTCACTCTGAGGTCTCAGTCCTAGATGGCTCCCTAGTTGCCCTTAATGGTAGCACCGGCCCTGGCAGTGTTGAGTCACTCTGAGGTCTCAGTCCTAGATGGCTCCCTAGTTGCCCTTAATGGTAGCACCGGCCCTGTCAGTACTGTGTCTCTCTGAGGTATGTGCCCTAGATAGCACCCTAGTTGACCTTTAATGGTAGCACCAGTCCTGCTTTAACCTCAAGGTGTGTTTCATTAACAGAAGGCCTAGGGTTAAACAATGATCTATCGCTAAGTTTGTATCAATACTATCTAGTATTGAACTGTAGATTAGAGTGGTTGTCATGACAACAGTAAGATGGAGGAAAGACATTATTTCATCAATTAATGATTGGTTTTCATATATATCAAATATGTTTAGTTTTATCTTGATAAACACAACCTCCCCTCCCTCTCTCACTCTATTTCACTCTCTCACTTTCACTCTCTCACTCTCTCTCTCTCATTCACTCTCTCTCTATTTCTCTCTCACTTTCACTCTCTCTCTCACTTTTTAACTCTCACTCTTTCACTCTCTCTCTCTCTTTCACTCTGTCTCTCTCACTCTCACACTCTCTCACTCTTACTCTTTCACTCTCTCTCTTTCTCTCCCATTCACTATTTCCCCTCCTCATGTTTCACTCACACTCACCCTTCCACTCACCAGGTGTCAGTGACAGACAAAGCCACCAATCCTCTGGGATATATCAATACACACAGATAGCGAGATTAAGGCCAACCAACCAGATATTAAAGTCAAAGTCCACAAAGAAACAAAACATGTCTTTTAATTGATGTATCTATCAACACAGATGATAATATGTCTCTCAGGGAAATAGAGAAACTCTCCAGATATAAAAATCTAGAGATAGAAATAACCAGAATGTGGATGATGTAAATAGAAACAATCCCTATAATAATAGGGGCTCTGAGAATGATAAAAAAAACACAGACAGATACATAAACTGAACCATAGGGCTTTAGGGTAATTCTAGGGAGAAACCCCACATAAAACCCCGGATTACTGTGTGACAGTCAACTAGGGACAGTTCCCCAATAGTGGAGGACTGTACTTTAGGGTAATTCTAGGGAGAAACCCCTCATAAAACCCCGGATTACTGTGTGACAGCCAACTAGGGACAGTTCCCCAATAGCGGAGGACTGTACTTTAGGGTAATTCTAGGGAGAAACCCCACATAAAACCCCGGATTACTGTGTGACAGTCAACTAGGGACAGTTCCCCAATAGTGGAGGACTGTACTTTAGGGTAATTCTAGGGAGAAACCCCACATAAAACCCAGGATTACTGTGTGACAGCCAACTAGGGACAGTTCCCCAATAGTGGAAGACTGTACTTTAGGGTAATTCTAGGGAGAAACCCCACATAAAACCCCGGATTACTGTGTGACAGTCAACCAGGGACAGTTCCCCAATAGTGGAGGACTGTACTTTAGGGTAATTCTAGGGAGAAACCCCTCATAAAACCCCGGATTACTGTGTGACAGCCAACTAGGGACAGTTCCCCAATAGCGGAGGACTGTACTTTAGGGTAATTCTAGGGAGAAACCCCACATAAAACCCCGGATTACTGTGTGACAGTCAACTAGGGACAGTTCCCCAATAGTGGAGGACTGTACTTTAGGGTAATTCTAGGGAGAAACCCCACATAAAACCCCGGATTACTGTGTGACAGCCAACTAGGGACAGTTCCCCAATAGTGGAGGACTGTACTTTAGGGTAATTCTAGGGAGAAACCCCACATAAAACCACGGATTACTGTGTGACAGTCAACTAGGGACAGTTCCTCAATAGTGGAGGACTGTACTTTAGGGTAATTCTAGGGAGAAACCCCGGATTACTGTGTGACAGCCAACTAGGGACAGTTCCCCAATAGTGGAGGACTGTACTTTAGGGTAATTCTAGGGAGAAACCCCACATAAAACCCAGGATTACTGTGTGACAGCCAACTAGGGACAGTTCCCCAATAGTGGAAGACTGTACTTTAGGGTAATTCTAGGGAGAAACTCAACATAAAACCCCGGATTACTGTGTGACAGTCAACTAGGGACAGTTCCCCAATAGTGGAAGACTGTACTTTAGGGTAATTCTAGGGAGAAACCCCACATAAAACCCCGGATTACTGTGTGACAGCCAACTAGGGACAGTTCCCCAATAGTGGAAGACTGTACTTTAGGGTAATTCTAGGGAGAAACCCCTCATAAAACCCCGGATTACTGTGGGACAGCCAACTAGGGACAGTTCCCCAATAGTGGAAGACTGTAAAGAAACCCCTCATAAAACCCCAGATTAATCTGTTACCCCACAGACATTGAAAGTCTCTTCTCTCGGTTTCCTGCTTAGAAAAACCTAGTCAGAGTAGGCCTGTTAACAACAATAATTGTTTCTACTTTTGGCACAAGCCCAGCAATTTCCCCAGTGTATTACTGGTATTTTATTTTATCGACACCGTAAGGATGAAAGGCAAAGTGAACCGTGGCAGGATTTAAACTCAGAACGCAAAGGGCCGTAACTCTATGCTGCAAAGCAGTGACAGAATGAAAGTGAGAAAGAGATATAAAGGAAGAATCAACCCCAGTACTTGACTGGTACTTTTCTTTTATTGACCCCTTCAATGGATGAAAGGCAAAGTTGACCTCAGCAAGATTTGAACTC
>OZ024760.1:28831719-28846719 GCA_964016885.1 Eledone cirrhosa
TCCTTCCTTCCTTCCTTCCTTCCTTTCTTCCTTCCTTTCTTCCTTCCTTCCGTCCTTTCTTCCTTCCTTCCTTTCTTCCTTCCTTCCTTCCTTCCTTCCTTCCTTCCTTCCTTCCTTCCTTCCTTCCTTCCTTCCTTCCTTCCTTCCTTCCTTCCTTCCTATTGTGACATTTAACATAATTTCAGATATCTGGCAGATGGATTTCTTGTTCCTCACACATCTCTCTCTCTCTCTCTCTATCCCGCCCCCTCCCCTCTCTCTACCCCCCCTCTCTCTCTACCCCCTCTCTCTCTCTCTCTCTCTCTCTCTCTCTCTCTCTCTCTCTCTCTCTCTCTCTCTCCCCTCTCTCCCCCCCCTCTCTCTCTCTCTCTCTCTCTCTCTCTCTCTCTCTCTCTCTATATATATATATATCACACATACACACACATATATATATATCACACATACACACACATATATATATATATTACACATACACACACACATATATATATATCACACATACACACACACACATGATATATATATATATATATGTAGTATATATAATAATTGTTTCTACTTTAGGCACAAACCCAGTGCATTACTGGTACTTTATTTTATCGACCCCGTAAGGATGAAAGGCAAAGTTAACCTCGCCGGGATTTGAACTCAGTCCGTAAAGAGACGTAACTCCATGCTGCAAAGCATAGCGTCCGACCCTCTACTGATACTGCCAATTCACCGCCCTAGTATATATAATAATAATAATAGTAATAAATAGTAAATATATCACTATAACATCATTTATTTTGTTATATATATTTCAAGGATACTACTTTATAGTATGTTTCTTCAGACAACATACAATATTTGATGTATAAAATTGTGACATACCCATAAAATAGACCTCATGTGGTCAACTTAAAATCATCATCATCATCATCATCATCACCGTTTTACGTCCGTTCTTCCACGCTAGCATGGGTTAGACGGGTTGTCCTGTTGTGGACAGTGTCTGGTCGGCTGACCATGCCTTGCTCATACAGGAACTGATTTGGCTTGATTTCTACAGCTGGATGCCCTTCCTAACACCAACCTCATTTACAGTGAGTGCTGGGTGCTTTTTCGTGGTGCCTACACGTCCACTTTACAGTGTGGGCTGGGTGCTTTTTTTGCCGTGGCACCTCCACGACGAGCTTGCAGTGGGAGGGGTTGGGGGCATATCGTCTATATGCTTCAGCATATAGACAATATGCCCCCACAGCAATGGGTATATATATATATACTGTAGTAAATGTTAGGGGGTAATATCCAAGGGTTAGAGTACTCAGTCCATAGTACAAGTTTAGTATAAATAATTACAACAGTGATATAAACAGGTACTCAAGTTTCATTGGGTTCTGGGGCCCAACTCATTCAGACTGTTGAAACTTGAGTACCTGTTTATGTCACTGTTGTAATTATTTATATATATATTTCTACAGCTGAGTAAACTGGAGCAATGTGAAATAAATAATCTTGATGTGTTGTTTCCTTGAGCAAGACACTTTATTTCACATTGCTCCCGTTCACTCAGCTGTAGAAATGAGATGATAGGGACTGGGGTCCCTATCATTCCACTGCAAAGTGGTTGTGGAGATGCCACAGCAAAAAAGCACCCAACCCACACTGTAAAGTGGATGTGTAGGCACCATGGAAAAAAAAGTACCCAGACCACACTGTAAAGTGGTTGTGGAGGCGCTACGGCAAATATGCACCCAGCCCACACTGTAAAGTGGACGTGGAGGTGCCATGGCAAAAACGCACCCAGCCCACACTGTAAAGTGGACGTGGAGGTGCCATGACAAAAAAGCACCCAGCCCACACTGCAAAGTGGGCGTGGAGGTGCCATGGCAAAGAAGCACCCAGCCCACACTGTAAAGTGGACGTGGAGGTGCCATGGCAAAAAAGCACCCAGCCCACACTGTAAAGTGGACGTGGAGGTGCCATGGCAAAAACGCACCCAGCCCACACTGTAAAGTGGACGTGGAGGTGCCATGGCAAAAAAGCACCCAGCCCACACTGTAAAGTGGACGTGGCGGTGCCATGGCAAAAAAGCACCCAGCCCACACTGTAAAGTGGTCGTGGAATTGCCATGGCAAAAAAGCACCCAGCCCACACTGTAAAGTGGGCGTGGAGGTGCCATAGCAAAGAAGCACCCAGCCCACACTGTAAAGTGGACGTGGAGGTGCCATGGCAAAGAAGCACCCAGCCCACACTGTAAAGTGGACGTGGAGGTGCCATGGCAAAAAAAGCACCCAGCCCACACTGTAAAGTGGACGTGGAGGTGCCATGGCAAAAAAGCACCCAGCCCACACTGCAAAGTGGGCGTGGAGGTGCCATGGCAAAGAAGCACCCAGCCCACACTGTAAAGTGGACGTGGAGGTGCCATGGCAAAAAAGCACCCAGCCCACACTGTAAAGTGGACGTGGAGGTGCCATGGCAAAAACGCACCCAGCCCACACTGTAAAGTGGACGTGGAGGTGCCATGGCAAAAAAGCACCCAGCCCACACAGTAAAGTGGGCGTGGAGGTGCCATGGCAAAAAAGCACCCAGCCCACACTGTAAAGTGGGCGTGGAGGTGCCATGGCAAAAAAGCACCCAGCCCACACTGTAAAGTGGGCGTGGAGGTGCCATGGCAAAGAAGCACCCAGCCCACACTGTAAAGTGGACGTGGAGGTGCCATGGCAAAGAAGCACCCAGCCCACACTGTAAAGTGGACGTGGAGGTGCCATGGCAAAAAAGCACCCAGCCCACACTGTAAAGTGGACGTGGAGGTGCCATGGCAAAAAAGCACCCAGCCCACACTGTAAAGTGGACGTGGAGGTGCCATGGCAAAAAAGCACCCAGCCCACACTGCAAAGTGGGCGTGGAGGTGCCATGGCAAAGAAGCACCCAGCCCACACTGTAAAGTGGACGTGGAGGTGCCATGGCAAAAAAGCACCCAGCCCACACTGTAAAGTGGACGTGGAGGTGCCCTGGCAAAAACGCACCCAGCCCACACTGTAAAGTGGACGTGGAGGTGCCATGGCAAAAATCACCCAGCCCACACAGTAAAGTGGGCGTGGAGGTGCCATGGCAAAAAAGCACCCAGCCCACACTGTAAAGTGGAGTGGAGGTGCCATGGCAAAAAAGCACCCAGCCCACACTGTAAAGTGGGCGTGGAGGTGCCATGGCAAAGAAGCACCCAGCCCACACTGTAAAGTGGACGTGGAGGTGCCATGGCAAAGAAGCACCCAGCCCACACTGTAAAGTGGACGTGGAGGTGCCATGGCAAAAAAGCACCCAGCCCACACTGTAAAGTGGACGTGGAGGTGCCATGGCAAAAAAGCACCCAGCCCACACTGTAAAGTGGTCGTGGAATTGCCATGGCAAAAAAGCACCCAGCCCACACTGTAAAGTGGGCGTGGAGGTGCCATGGCAAAGAAGCACCCAGCCCACACTGTAAAGTGGACGTGGAGGTGCCATGGCAAAGAAGCACCCAGCCCACACTGTAAAGTGGACGTGGAGGTGCCATGGCAAAAAAGCACCCAGCCCACACTGTAAAGTGGACGTGGAGGTGCCATGGCAAAAAAGCACCCAGCCCACACTGTAAAGTGGACGTGGAGGTGCCATGGCAAAAAAGCACCCAACACTCACTGTAAAGTGGGCGTGGAGGTGCCATGGCAAAGAAGCACCCAACACTCACTGTAAAGTGGACGTGGAGGTGCCATGGCAAAGAAGCACCCAGCCCACACTGTAAAGTGGGCGTGGAGGTGCCATGGCAAAAAAGCACCCAGCCCACACTGTAAAGTGGACGTGGAGGTGCCATGGCAAAAAAGCACCCAACACTCACTGTAAAGTGGGCGTGGAGGTGCCATGGCAAAAAAGCACCCAGCCCACACTGCAAAGTGGGCGTGGAGGTGCCATGGCAAAAAAGCACCCAGCCCACACTGTAAAGTGGACGTGGAGGTGCCATGGCAAAAAAGCACCCAACACTCACTGTAAAGTGGGCGTGGAGGTGCCATGGCAAAGAAGCACCCAGCCCACACTGTAAAGTGGACGTGGAGGTGCCATGGCAAAAAAGCACCCAGCCCACACTGTAAAGTGGACGTGGAGGTGCCATGGCAAAAAAGCACCCAGCCCACACTGTAAAGTGGTCGTGGAATTGCCATGGCAAAAAAGCACCCAGCCCACACTGTAAAGTGGGCGTGGAGGTGCCATGGCAAAGAAGCACCCAGCCCACACTGTAAAGTGGACGTGGAGGTGCCATGGCAAAGAAGCACCCAGCCCACACTGTAAAGTGGACGTGGAGGTGCCATGGCAAAAAAGCACCCAGCCCACACTGTAAAGTGGACGTGGAGGTGCCATGGCAAAAAAGCACCCAGCCCACACTGTAAAGTGGACGTGGAGGTGCCATGGCAAAAAAGCACCCAACACTCACTGTAAAGTGGGCGTGGAGGTGCCATGGCAAAGAAGCACCCAACACTCACTGTAAAGTGGACGTGGAGGTGCCATGGCAAAGAAGCACCCTGCCCACACTGTAAAGTGGGCGTGGAGGTGCCATGGCCAAAAAGCACCCAGCCCACACTGTAAAGTGGACGTGGAGGTGCCATGGCAAAAAAGCACCCAACACTCACTGTAAAGTGGGCGTGGAGGTGCCATGGCAAAAAAGCACCCAGCCCACACTGCAAAGTGGGCGTGGAGGTGCCATGGCAAAAAAGCACCCAGCCCACACTGTAAAGTGGACGTGGAGGTGCCATGGCAAAAAAGCACCCAACACTCACTGTAAAGTGGGCGTGGAGGTGCCATGGCAAAGAAGCACCCAGCCCACACTGTAAAGTGGATGTGGAGGTGCCATGGCAAAAAAGCACCCAACACTCACTGTAAATGGGGTTGGTGTTAGGAAGGGCATCCAGCTGTAGAAATCAAGCCAGAATCAGCTCCCGCCCCACCCTTGCAAGCAGGGAAAAGTGGACGTAAAATGATGATGATGATAAACACACACATACATACACACAGTAACATGTATATATATATCATCATCATCATCATCAACGGCTATCTTCCATGCTAGCATGGGTTAGATGGGTCCCATATATATATATATATATCTATCTATGTATCGTTTTGTCTATCTATGTACTTATCTGTCTACCTGCCCGTTTGGCTGCCCCCCCCCCCCCCCCCCCCCGATCTTCTGTGCTCATCTGTCTCTCTCTCTCTCTCTCTTGCACTCTCTCTCTCTCTCTTGCACTCTCTCTCTCTCTCTCTGTATCTCTCTTGCACTCTCTCTCTCTCTCACTCTGTATCTCTCTTGCACTTTCTCTCTCTCTCTCTCACACTCTCTCTCTCTCACTCTGTGTCTCTCTCTCTCTTGCACTCTCTCTCTCTCTCTCTTGCACTCTCTCTCTCTCTCACTCTGTCTCTCTCTCTCTCTCTTTTGCACTCTCTCTCTCTCTCTCTCTCTGTGTCTCTCTTTCACTCTCTCTCTCTCGCACTCTGTCACTCTCTCTCTCACTCTGTATCTCTCTTGCACTTTCTCTCTCTCTCTCTCACACTCTCTCACTCTGTGTCTCTCTTGCACTCTCTCTCTCTCGCACTCTGTCACTCTCTCTCTCACTTTGTGTCTCTCTCTCTCTCTCTCACTCTGTGTCTCTCTCACTCTCTCTCTCTCCCCCCCTTTCTGATTCTACTACTTTTTCCTTTATTTAATAGTTAACACACACATTATACACCACACCTGTACAAACCACATTCACACATACACATACACACACATACACACACATACACACTCATACATCACTCATATATAATATATACACCACACCTGTACAAAACACACCACCATACACCCACTCACACATACACACACATACACACCACACACACCATACACGCACCACACACACCATACACACACACACACACCACACCCTCTAATACAGGCATCATACCCCCTCCCCCACCTCTACATATTCCCCACACAATTAAAAACAGATATAACGCCCCCCCCCCCCCCCCCCCCCCGTACTCCTTTACCACCCTCCACTCCTCATTCACTCCCCCTCCACTCCCACTCCACCAGTCAAGTGTCCCTTCAGAAATATTTTGAGAACTTCTATTGACCTTTTAGTCAGCATTGTTGTAAACTGTTTATACACACACACACACACATTATATATATATATATATATATATATATATATATATATATATATATAAGTATTAAGTTGTTAAACAATATTCAATGATTATGTCAAAGAATGAGTTTTACAGTAGATTGGAAGCACTCAACAGAAAATAATTTTCAGGAGTTATTAATATTAAAATATAAGTATTAATAAAATAGATGTTCTTTTGATCAATTACATTTTATTATACATATTTCGGATGTACAACAGTACGTCCTCATCAGACAAAATATAATGATACATGACATACCCTGATATATTAATTAAGTAGTTAAGATTTAATCACTACCTTGATTTAATCTTAACCATTTAACATCTCAGGGTATGTCAAAAGAACATCTATTTTATTAATACTTATATTTTAATATTAATAACTCCTGAAAATTATTTTCTGTTGAGTGCTTCCAATCTACTGTAAAACTAATTCTTTGACATAATCATCGAATATTGTTTAACAACTTAATACTTATATATATATATATATATATATATATATATATATATATATATATATATATATATATAATGTGTGTGTGTGTGTGTATGTATATAAACAGTTTACAACAATGCAGACTAAAAGGTCAATAGAAGTTCTCAAAATATTTCTGAAGGGACATTTTTAATATATATATGTATATATCAATGATATTAAATAAATGGAAACTATATTCATAAAACCATATTTATTCTGTTATATATATTTCAAGGGTTCCAAAACCTTAACGGTTCAAGCTTTACCTGGATAGTCAGGTTTTTCCTGACTATCCAGGTAAAACTTGAACCGTTAAGTTCTTCTTCCTGGATATGTCAATATTTATAAAACAAACTTTCTATTTTATCTGATGAGTGCATACCAAAGTTATAGTACCCTTGAAATATATATAATAGAATAAATATGGTTTTATAAATATAGTTTCCATTTATTTAATATCATTGATATTATACTCCAGAAAAACTGTTAAGTGCTTCGAATCTGTTATAAACATATATATTTGTTGAATTACCAACAAATTAAATAACCCTTTGCTTATTATATTAATGTATATATATATATATATGTGTGTGTGTGTGTGTGTGTGTATATTGCTCTATTAGCCTACTATATGTTCCAGCCGAGGGTCTGAGGCCATACTGGGGCACTGCCACCGAAGCTAGCCATCCTTCCCTGGCTGGCCATTGACACAAAAGGAAGTTTGTTGTTGCTGCTCTTATTTGTGCTTCAGCTCGTGCTGTGGGTTAATCCGGGATCTTGGTCAGTAGAGTGTCGAGATGTCTCTTGAAAACTTCTACTTGTACACCATGTAGATCTCTCAGATTTTTTGGCAGCTTATTAAAAAGCTGGGGTCCCTTGATGCAAATTCTTGATTATTCTCAGAATTATTAGCAAACTATAGACAGTGTCTTTTATTAGAATGTCTTCTGCAGTCACAGCCCATGTTTCAGTATGTGGTCCTTATTTTTACATTGACGCTAAATTTTACTTCTACCTTTAAGTTGAGTCAACCTATACAGCTTTTTATGCAAATGAGGCTAATCAGCGCACCTATACAGGTGAAAAAACTATATATTGTCGCCTGTCTCAAATTCCAGCAGTCAGCAAGTGGAATCATTGTCCTGAGGAGTACTAGAGTTCAGAATGCATACACAATTATCCTTCTCTGCTTCTGTTGGATTCCACTAGACGGTCGCTGACTGCCAGCCTTCTATAACTGGGCTTTCAAAATCTTTAGATATACGAAATTCACATACATATATGTATACAGCTATGCCGAAGCTAAATTTTAATATATAAATATATATATACACACACCTACATACATACACACGCACATATATACATATATACAGAAGTCCCACCTTCCCTACATGCAAAGTTAACCTACAGTTAGTAGGACCCCTCCTAACCAAATATACACCCAACCCAATACCCCTACGCCATCCTCCTACCAACACCACCCCTTTCTCTGTAAAGTTATGTTGGTACCACAACATCCAGTCCAAACTAATGAGGTCGTGTAGGGGTCACTACAAAAAAAAAACACACAGTCCAAGCTGTAATGTGGCCGTGTAGGAAACATGGGAAAAAGCTCCCAGTCGACACTGTAAATATGGTTGGTGTTAGGAAGGGCATCCAGCCGTAGAAAACCTGCCAGATAGTCCTATACGAGTGAGACATGGTCACCCGATCAATCTTGCCTCAAGTGGGACAATTCCCGTCTAAACCCATGCTAGCATGGAAGATGGACGTTAAATGATGATGATGATGATGATATATATATATATATACATACATGATTATGCTGATGATATATATATATATATATATATATATATATATATATATATATATACATGATGATGCTGATGATATATATATATACATACATGATGATGATGATATATATATATATATATATACATACATGATGATGGTGATGATGATATATATATATATATATAGTAATAATAATATATATATATATATAGTAATAATAATATATGTATATATATATATATATATATATATATATATCAAGTAATAATTGTTTCTACATTTGGCACAAGGCCAGCAATTACCCAGTGCATTACTGGTACTTTATTTTATTGACCCTGTAAGGATGAAAGGCAAAGTTAACCTCGGCGGGATTTGAACTCAGATCGTAAAGGGACGTAACTATGCTGGAAAGCATGGCGTCCGACCCTCTACCGATACTGCCAATCCACCGCCCTTATATATCAAGTAATGATATTTTCGAATCAGCGAGCGAGTTTGAAATTATTATAAATGTAAGCTATCGCCGTATTTTGACTAAAGAAATTAAAGAAATTATTTAGCCTGATAATGGGGTTAAGAACCCTCGGAGAAATGGAAAAAGATGAGTATTGACGTCAAATCCTCTGCCTCCTTCACTGTATTTGTCACCAAAACTATGTCGTCGGCAAATTCAGCATCTCATACCTTTTTTGCCTTAACTCTCCTGCTTTTCTTCTCCCCATTTTTTCACATATATTTACCTAAACTGCGTTTCTGTTTTTTTCTCTCTCTCTCTCTTACTGCTCCCTCGTTCTCTCTGTTTCTCCTACTTTCTTTCGCCCCCTCTGTCATGTCAGTTAACTCTTCCTCACACTTCCACTCACTCACTCACTGTTTCTCCTCTTCTCACTTCACCCCATTCGTGACGAAAACATTTTCTCTCTTTCTCACATTTGGATTCGTTCCCGAAAGGTCTTTTTCCTAAGCGCTCATATATTCACCTAGCTTATGCTAACAGAATAACTATGAAGCTTGTTCCCTTCCTTCTACGGTTAGCTCTCCTCTTTGTTGTTATCTTGTCTCACTCGCTTTACGCGTTTTAATTGTCCTAATAACTTAATTTAGTTATTATTGCACCAACGTGAGGTATATGATTTTTAATGCAATGAAATATCTATGATCGTCGGCAAATCACTGATGAGGGACTTATTTTATTACATGTTATCCATGTGCAACCTGCAGTATTCTTCTCCCCATTTTTTCACATATATATATATATATATATATATATATATATATATATATAATGGGATACTGTTAGCTTCTCGCTACAACAATTTCTATACTTTTCATTTATATATATATATATACATGATGATGATGCTGATGATATATATATATATACACATGATGATGCTGATGATATATATATATATATATATATATATATATATATATATATATACATACATGGTGATGATGATGATATATATATATATACATGATGATGCTGATGATATATATATGCTACCATTCTATTTTATATCAATGTAAACTGCTATTTCTAATAGCCATCTTTTCACCCCTTGATAATTTGTGTGTGAGACACGTTGGCTGAGAACTTCTGACAGGAACTAAAAGATTGATTCTCTTTAGCTGCCTGTCCCCAGGTAAAATGTGTAAATCAGGGGCTAGTTGAGAGATAGTCCTATAGGTTGCCAGTTAATCGCTTTACCGTGTCGGTTGTCACAAACAGTCTTGACCGGCACGGGCCGGTATTTGGATTATGTCGATCGATTGGTTATTGATTAGGCGATACCCGCTGATGAAGCCGCATAAGCCAATTGTGCATTATTGCATAATATATGCAGACAGATGGTGCAGTGCACCTTACTGCTGCATTAGTGCGGCAGAAACTCGAGTCTGGGAACCTTATAGGCACCCGTTTTATGTGTGTTGTGTTGAGGCAAATAACTATGAGTATACTCTGGTAATGTATCTTACATTGCCCATTGAGTGCACTGAGATACAACCGGTACTGGCATTGATAAATATGCTGGGTCCATCAACCCTTATTATTATATATATATAGAAGACGATCGACTTTCGTCAAATCGGACCGAGGGAACAATGTTTCCGTTGGTCTTTCCAATTGCTAATACTATCTATCGGTCGCAACTCCAGGTAGAAGGAGCAACGTGAAATAAAGTGTCTTGCTCAAGGACATAACTCATCGCCTGGTCCAGGAATCGAGCTCACAACCTTACGATTGCGAATCCAATTCTCTAACCACTCAGCCACACGCCTTCACAATATATATATATATACATATATATATATATACATGGTGCTGATGATATACAAGTGTATATTAAAGTGTATATGATCCAGAAGTATACAATCAATCATTTGGATATGAGGAATTGTTTCTTGATGTTCCAAGTTGTGTAAGATAGACAGGCATGCTATAGAGACATCTATTTCATATTCTACTGCTGGTGGTGGTGTGGTATGGTGGTGTGGTGGTGTGGTGTGGTGTGGTGGTGTGGTGTGGTGGTGTGGTGGTGTGGTGTGGTGTGTGGTATGGTGGTGTGGTGTGGTGTGGTGTAGTGGCGGTGTGGTGTAGTGGCGGTGTGGTGTAGTGGTGGTGTGGTGTGGTGGTGTGGTGTGGTGTAGTGTGGTGTGGTGTGATGTGGTGTGGTGTGGTGTGGTGGTGTACTGTGGTGGTGTGGTGTAGTGTAGTGTGGTGTGGTGTGGTGTGGTATGATGTGGTGGTGTGGTGTTCTGTGGTTGTAATGTAGTGTGGTGTAGAGGTGTGGTGGTAATGTAGTGTGGTGGTAATGTAGTGTGGTGTGGTGGTGTGTAGAGAGAGATATGGTAATAAGTTAAAATATTTAACTACAACCCTCCCACCATAATTCTCTCTACTCTCAAGTTATATTTCTGTAAGAATTCTACTTATTTTACTAAATCCCTCCAAATTCTTGATTATTCTCAGAATTATTAACAAATATAGTCTGTCTTTTATTATTCACTACCATGTAGCACCACATGTCCTCTACAGTCACAGCCCATGTTTCACTACCATGTAGCACCACATGTCCTCTGCAGTCACATCCCATGTTTCACTACCATGTAGCACCACATGTCCTCTGCAGTCACAGCCCATATTCCACTACCATGTAGCACCACATGTCTTCTGCAGTCACAGCCCATGTTTCACTACCATGCAGCACCACATGTCATCTGCAGTCACAGCCCATGTTTCACTACCATGTAACACCACATGTCCTCTGCAGTCACAGGCCATGTTTCACTACGATGTAGCACCACATGTCCTCTGCAGTCACATCCCATGTTTCACTACCATGTAACACCACATGTCGTCTGCAGTCACAGCCCATGTTTCACTACCATGTAGCACCACATGTCCTCTGCAATCACAGGCCATATTCCACTACCATGTAGCACCACATGTCCTCTGCAGTCACATCCCATGTTTCACCACCATGTAGCACCACATGTCCTCTGCAGTCACAGCCCATATTTCACTACCATGTAGCACCACATGTGTTCTGCAGTCACAGCCCATATTCCATTACCATGTAGCACCACATGTGTTCTGCAGTCACAGCCCATATTCCACTACCATGTAGCACCACATGTGTTCTGCAGTCACAGCCCACGTTTCACTACCAACCTTCACATACAACCTTCCCTTTCTATATAAGGAGAAACCTTATCAAAATTACTTGAAAGCCTGCAGCAGAAGTCTTTCGTGATAAATATGGTTTTGGGAAGATTAAAGGGGAGACAAACACACACACACACACACACACACACACACACACACACACATTATATATGCAGATAGAGATATATTCACACACACATACATACACACGTACACACACACACATTATATATGCAGATATATATATAGAGAGATATATTCACACACACATACATACACACGTACACACACATTATATATGCAGATATATATATAGAGAGATATATTCACACACACATACATACATACACACGTACACACACATACACACGCACACACATATATATGCAGGGTTTTTCTGATGATTTCCTTCGAATGAAACAGTTTTAGTCCTGTAAAAGCCATTTCTATATTAGAAATTTGAGTATTGAGTACCTTACTTACTGTGGTTACCCACGATTGAATCCGGAATCACACATATATATATGCATATATATATATATATGCATATATATATATATATATATGCATATATATATATATATGCATATATATATATATATATGCATATATATATATATATATATGCATATATATATATATATGCATATATATATATATATATATATGTATATTATCATCATCATCATCAACGTTTAACGTCCGTGTTCCACGCTTGCATGGGTTTGGACGGGGGTAGTCCCACTTGAGGCAAGAGTGATTGTCTTGCTCGCATAGGACTGTCTGGCAGGTTTTCTACAGTTGGATGCCCTTCCTAACACCAACCACATTTACAGTGTGGGGCTGGGAGGTTTTTACCGTGTTGCCTACACGGCCACATTACAGCGTGGACTGTGTGTTTTTTTGTCGTGACACCTACATGATCTCATTTGTTTCGGCCTGGATGGTGTGGCACCAACATAACTTTACATAGAACGGGGTGGTGTGGATGGGGTGGGGGTGGTGGTTGTGGGACGGGGTGTATTTTGTTAGAGATGCCTACTGGCTGGAGTAGGTTTTACTATATATTTAGGTAAGGCAGGTCTTCTCTGTTACTGAGTACCGCCAAAGGTCTCGGTCCAGTGACATTGTCTTGGAGAGGTGTAAGTGTGTGATGTCGGAGTTTATCAGCTCGTCCCAGGTTTTTCTAGGTCTGCCTATTCCGTGACTACCGTCTATCTTTATTGCCCTGCACTTTGTTATACAGCTATCATATATATATATATGCATATATATATATGCATATATATATATATATATATATATATATATGGGATGAGCTGATAAACTCCGACCTCACACACTTACACCTCTCCAAGACAATGTCACTGGACCGTGACCTTTGGCGGTACTCAGTAACAGAGAAGACCCGCCTTGCCAGTAGGCATCTCTAACAAACTACACCCCGTCCCGCCACCACCCCCACCCCATCCACACCACCCCGTTCTATGTAAAGTTATGTTGGTGCCGCGCCATCCAGGCCAAAACAAATGAGATCGTGTAGGTGTCACGACAAAAAAACACACAGTCCACGCTGTAATGTGGCCGTGTAGGCAACACGGTAAAAACCTCCCAGACCCACACTGTAAATGTGGTTGGTGTTAGGAAGGGCATCCAACTGTAGAAAACCTGCCAGACAGTCCTATGCGAGCAAGACAATCACTCTTGCCTCAAGTGGGACTACCCCCGTCCAAACCCATGCAAGCGTGGAACACGGACGTTAAACGTTGATGATGATGATGATGATGATATATATATATATATATGCATATATATATATGGAATAGAATGAAACAAAATTTCATTTCTCACTCTTAGTATGGCACTTACTTAAATGTAAGTATATATGTATATATGTATACATATATGTATATACGTATACATACATATACTACTGTACGTATACATACATATATGTATACAGACGTACAGTAATATGTATATATATACATACATGCACACATATATTTCTGCATGTATCGGTTTACCGAACATTTATTATAATGCTCGGTTTGTTTGTAAACAAACAAACAGCCCGAATTACGCCGTACAGTGTTTAGACAACCACGTCACCTTTTTGTTCAACACTGACACAGGAACGATGTACTAGTTTCAAGCTTATTAGCTATCGTCAGCATCGTATACCATCCTGCCAGATGGTTGAACGTCTGAAAGTATATACTTTCCTTATGCATATTAACGGCTGAACAGCCTAATTTGCATATCGAGTGATATTATAATAAATGTTCGGTAAACCGATACGTGCATATATATATGTGTGCATGTATGTATATATATACATACTACTGTACGTCTGTATACATATATGTATGTACGTATACATACATATATATATATGCATATATATATATATATATATATATATATGTGTGTGTGTATATATATATATACAATTCTGTGTGTGTGTATATATATATACAATTCTCAGAGTTGTGAGTTCAATTGTCAGAGCGGGTGATGTGTTGTTTCCTTGAGCAAGACACTTTATTTCACATTGCTCCAGTTTACTCAGCTGTAGAAATGAGATGATAGGGACTGGGGTCCCTATCATTCCACTGCAAAGTGGTCGTGGAGGTACCACGGCAGAAAAGCACCCAGCACTCACTGTAAATGAGGTTGGTGTTAGGAAGGGCATCCAGCTGTAGACATCAAGCCAGAATCAGTTCCCGTCCCACCCTTGCAAGCAGGGAAAAGCGGATGTAAAATGATGATGATGATGATGATATATATATATATATATATATATATAATATATATGTGTGTGTGTATATATATATATATATATATATATATAT
>OZ024760.1:28854219-28879219 GCA_964016885.1 Eledone cirrhosa
CACTATCTATGTCATTAACCCTTTCATTACCATATTTCTAATGAAAGACACTATTTATGTCATTAACCCTTTCATTACCGTATTTCTAATGAAAGACACTATTTATGTCATTAACCCTTTCATTACCATATTTCTAATGAAAGACAGTCTATGTCATTAACCCTTTCATTACCATATTTCTAATGAAAGACACTGTCTATGTCATTAACCCTATCATACCATATTTCTAATGAAAGACACTACCCTCCTCATAGGAAAATGGACTCAACCGTTGCTTTAAATAGCCTCATTTCCATGAATATTACTCACCCCTATTATGGTGCCTTTTACATTTATTTTCTGTTTTGTCTTTCAGAGATGGAAGGCTACAAAAGGGAGATCAGATTTTGGCCATTGATGGTCAGCCATTAGACTTCTCACACAAAGCTGCCATACAGCTTTTGAAGAGCGCTCGTGGCCCTGTAGAACTGGTGGTTGCACGGGGCCCCGTTCAAGCTCCATTAGAAAGCGGTACTGCTTCTATAAGCAGCAACAACAGCAACAACAGCAACAACAGCAAGGCAGTCAGCAGTGGCTCGACTGTACCGACATCACCAGTGGACAGAAGAGAATCACCACAGCTTGATTCACCTCCTGTCTCAGAAGAGAACCTTATACAAGCTAGACAGGAGACATTGAAACAAGTATCTAATGAGAACAACACAACAGTTCTTCCTTCACAACATCGCAAAACCTCTACAGACATGGTGGTGAGTAAACATATTTATATATCATATCATGTCATGTCATATCATGTCATGTCATATCATGTCATGTCATATCATATCATATCATGGGATGTTACATATATATATAGTAGTAATAATTATGAAGACCAAAATCTGAAGAGGGCTCGATAAGAATTGTATATATATATATCATAATCAACATTATCATCATCATCGTTTAACGTCCATCTTCCACGCTAGCATGGGTTTATATATATGTATATATATATATATATATATATATAAACCCATGTTATAACCCATATATATATATATATGGCTTAGTGGTTAGAGCATTGGCCTTGCAATTGAAAGGTTGTGAGTTCAATTCTCAGACCGGGTGATGTGTTGTTTCCTTGAGCAAGTCACTTTATTTCACATTGCTCCAGTTTACTCAGCTGTAGAAATAAGATGATAGGGACTGGGGTCCCTATCATTCCACTGTAAAGTGGTCGTGGAGGTGCCATGGCAAAAAAGCACCCAGCACTCACTGTAAATGAGGTTGGTGTTAGGAAGGGCATCCAGCTGTAGAAATCAAGCCAGAATCAGTTCCCGTCCCACCCTTGCAAGCAGGGAAAAGTGGACGTAAAATGAAATGATGAATGATAGTTAGGGAAGCAGAAAATTGCTTATTGTAATCCAGTTTGTGGTTAAGACAGCCAGTTTCATGAACGGTTTCAACGTACAGTTAGGGGTAACTCCACAAGTTTGTAAGAATCACGTTCAATCTTGGAGTATAAAGAATAAAAGAGAAAACACAGGTAAGCATAAAAAAAAAGGATTTTATCCAGGTATTTACGACTGTTTTATTGGTAAGTGCAACCTTATTCATTATTTTAAAAATTTGGAGGTGAACAACAATTATTATCGAGTGGCTGCTATTTGCAGTATAGCAATATAAGGTTGCACTTACCAATGAAATGGTCGTTAATACCTGGATAAAATCCTTTTGTTAATGCTTACCTGTGTTTTCTCTTTTATTCTTTATATATATATATATATATATATATATATATCAAGGTAGGCCTCCTCTGTCATTGAGTACGTCTATTCCTGACTATAAGGTCACTAACTACTAGGCTATGTTGGGAGAATGCACCTCCCAACATAGCCTAGTAGTTAGTGACCTTATAGTCAGGAATAGACGACAGAGGAGGCCTACCTTGAGGAGAAGAATATGGAAGTTGAAGGACCCCATAGCCAGTGACAAATTTAAAAGCCTATTACTTGATGCCCTTGACAATAAGGAAGAGAAATTAGAGACGTGCAATATAGAGGAACAGTGGCAATTCTTAAAAGTGAACCTGCTGAAAGCAACGGATGAAATCTATGGCTGGAGCAGACCTATTGGCAGGAGGAGAGTAACTTGGTGGTGGAACAGTAAGGTGGAAGAGACAATCAAGGCCAAAAAGCAGGCTTGGAAAGTATGGCAGGATGGGGGAAATAGAGAGCACTATCAAGTGGCCAGGAGAGAAGCTAGGAGACAAGTGTACTTTGCAAAAAGGGTAGCAGAGGATAGAAAGTTCAAGTATGTTCCACAACGTGAGGACCAAAAACGTGAGGTGTTCAGGATTGCTAGGCAATGTGTCAAGGAAAACCGGGATATTGTCGGGGAGAAATGTGTCCGTAATGATAATGGTGTACTTGCGCTCACTGATACTGATAAGAAGATAGACTGGAAGTGTCACTACGAGAGACTATTAAATGAGGAGAATAAATGGGAAAAAGGTAGTCTGCCCCAAATCGATCCAATAGAAGGACCAGCGGTGCAAGTTAAAGGTAGTATAATTAGTAAGGCAATCAAAGATATGAAGACAGGCAAGGCAGCTGGGCCTTCGGAGATAGTTGCTGAGATGTTGAAGGCATCTGGTATGGTGGAACACACTATGGTCACCCGTATAGTTAACTAAGTAATACAGAATGGGGTCATACTGAAAGACTGGTGTAGCAGCACCATCATTAACTGCTACAAGGGTAAAGGGGATGCTCTAGATAGGGGAAACTATAGAGGCATTAAGTTAGTTGACCAGGTCATGAAGGTCACAGAAAGAGTTATAGCGCAACTAATCAGAGAGCGAATTGATCTAGATGAAATACAGTTTGGGTTTGTGTCAGGTAAAAGTACCACAGACGCTCTTTTCCTTGTACGACAACTACAAGAGAAGTACCTAGCTAAAAGTAAACCCCTCTACTTAGCTTTTGTAGACCTGGAGAAAGCTTTTGACAGAGTCCCCCGATCCATTATCTGGTAGGCTCTCAGAAAACTAGGTGTAGATGAATGGCTTGTGAGAGCTATACAAGCCATGTATAAAGAAACGGTCAGCAAGGTTAGAATTAACAACGAATATAGTGAAGAGTTTAGCGTAAAAGTTGGCGTTCATCAAGGCTCTGTCCTTAGCCCCCTCCTATTTATTACTGCCCTTCAGGCTATAACAGAGGAGTTCAAGACCGGCTGCCCATGGGAACTCCTATACGCAGATGATCTAACGCTCATAGCTGAATCAATGGCTGAACTAGAGAAGAAATTCCAAACATGGAAGCATGGTCTAGAATCAAAAGGCCTTAAAGTTAACTTGTCTAAGACTAAAGTTCTAGTTTGTAGAAAGGAAAATAGGGCACAGGTGCCCTCAGGGAAATGGCCATGCTCAGTTGGTAGGAAAGGAGTAGGCAGAAATTCAATTTCATATCCCAAATGCAAAGTATGGGTGCATAAAAGATGTAGTGGGATCACAGGTAAACTATCTAAGAACGTAGACTTTATATGTGGCCGATGCTCAGATGCAATAAGCAGCAAGTGTCCAAAGGATACTAGCCCCTTCTATTGCCCAGATGGTTCTATAGAAATAGTAGACACTTTCAATTACCTCGGTGACGAAATCAGTAGTGGTGGAGGGTGTTCTGAAAGTACAGTAGCCAGAGTCAGAACGGGATGGACAAAGTTCAGAGAGCTTATACCGCTGTTGGCCACAAAAGGTTTCTCTCTAAAAATGAAAGGCAGATTGTATGATGCCTGTATACGAACAGCAATGCTACATGGCAGTGAGACATGGGCATTACGTGCAGATGACCTGCGCAGACTGGAAAGGAACGAAGCATGCATGCTCCGTTGGATGTGTAATAGTAATATACGTGAACGGCAAAGCATAAATGAACTAAGTGAGAAATTAGGAATAAGAGGGATATTACAATCGTTTCTCTAGCGACCAGCTCGAGGCACGATCGATGCAATGATCAAACCTGACTCTGAAATCGCAAGATCCTCGGATATGTCTCGATTCTACGAAGCAGAGTTTCCAAAATATATATAATCATTATTAGTACAGATTAAAGTTCAAGCAAAGAATTTCTGCTTTCACCCAATTACGGGATCTTCTGAAAATCTTCGTAATTTTGGTCTTCATAATTATTATTACAAAAAGCCCACGTTGTAAATGTGGTTGGCATTATGAAAGGCATCCAGCTGTAGAAATCTAGCCAGAAGCAGTCCTATGTGAGCAAGACACGGTCACCTGACCCAAATTGCTTCAAATATATATATATATATATATATATCATCATCATCATCATCATCATACGTCTGCTTTTCCCTGCTTGCAAGGGTGAGACATATGTATAATCATCATATGCACCATCATTATTTTCCATCCATTGGGAGGACTTCATAGTGTTGCTAATGCAGTTTGATATTGGTTTGTTAATTCAAATGTGTGTAGTATCTTTACTAAGGGATTGTTGTGAAAATTTAAAATATTGAAGTGAAGACTTGAATTTTTAATTTGATGTCATCATAGTACTGTTCAAGAATATCTTGCTAATGTGGTTTAATGTGGTATAGAATGTAAAAAGTTAAACTCAATACAATAATATGATAGTCTAATGTGTTATTCCAAGGTTTCAACAATGCAAATTGGATGATATTGCTGGTACTCATTTTCAGCTGAGAGAACTGGAGCAACATGAAATGAAGTGTTTTGCTCAAGGACATTACTCACAATTGAACATACAACATTATGATTATAAGTTCAGCACCCTTACCACTACGCCACATACCTCCACTTTTATTTACTTGTCTTAATATTTTGGGTCTAAAAAGCCATTTATCAGAAGATTATTATGAGAAACTGGCTTGGTGTTCATGTGTTCATGCGTTCGTTGTGTAAAGACTTCCATCTCTGTTCATGCTTTCCTTCTGTAAAAACTTACCATTCTCTTTCCTTCTCATATTCTATTTTATGCTGTAAACAATATTTTACTAAAACATTTCTTTATTTTTTTCTCTTTTCCAGAGTGCTGATCAATTTGATGTCTAAATCTTTTGATATGTATGTAACTTCTTCTCATTCACCCACTTATTCCTGAGAGGGTCGTTGGGGCAGCGTCCTCCAATGCTGCTTCCTCTGGCTCCTGTCAGAAACAACCATCTCCAACTGATCTGGCTGGATCCCCAAGCAAGACCAGCTAAGCTCATGGATGTTATCCAACCATGTTGCTTGGAGTTGTCTCCATTTGCTCTGGCTGGATCCCCAAGCAAGACCAACCAAGCATCTTGCCCCTGGGTCTTCTGCAAGTTGATTTTGCCTGTAACATCTGTCCAGTGATTCTTTCCTGACAGTAATAACTTTGCTAGGTTTCGGCCAGCATTGGCCCAGGCCATATCTAACTTATAGGTGTATGTGTAGTTGTATGGTTAAGAAAATTTCTTTGTATCCATGAGGTTCTGGGTTCAATTCCATGGCAAGACAACTCAGGCAAGCGTCTTTTACCAAAGCTTCAGAGAGACAAACGCATTCAATAAAAATTGCTTCAGGAAAGATATGCAAAACCTATCATCTCTCTCTCTCAAATGTAAGCTACTAAATACCAAGAATTTGGTATTGTTTTCTCTAACATTTAAACATTTAATTCTTATATATATAGAGAGAGAAAAATACATAGTGACACTTTTGCCTTTGTATCACTATATATATATATAAATAATAATAATAATTATAATGATATGGATGGAGTGTCAACTTTTCATTATGTTTATTGAGGTCTGACATGTGTTTCATGATTGATCAGCTCAAGGTTTGATCTGTATTGATCTGGCCAGACTCTGGAATCAAAGCTCATCAGACTTCTGTTAGTGCAGTGACGGAATCATAAATGGAGGGAGAATAACCAAGTTATACCTAAAACATAATTTTAATTTTACATATGTTTCACACACACACACACACACATCATCATCATCATCATTTTACGTCCGCTTTTCCATGCTAGCAAGGGTGGGATGGGAACTGATTCTGGCTTGATTTCTACAGCTGGATGCCCTTCCTAACACCAACCTCATTTACAGTGAGTGCTGGGTGATTTTTTCCGTGGCGCCTACACATCCACTTTACAGTGTGGGCTGGGTGATTTTTTTCCGTGGCACCTCCACGACCAGTTTGCAGTGGAATGATAGGGACCCCAGTCCCTATAATCTCATTTCTACAGCTGAGTAAACTGGAGCAATGGGAAATAAAGTGTCTTGCTCAAGGACACAAGACATCAGCCCTGGCCGTTTCGACACCTAAATCCGAATTATATATATATAAACGAAGGAGAGGCGGTTTTCCTTTGTGTGATAGCTATGGCGAAAGAGGTTGTATAGTGGACAAGATTGAAAGGGCTGAGGTCAGACACCTTTCTCTCCGGCCAACAACTGATTCCTTTTTTCAAATACCACTTTGGAAGAAGAATCAGGATGGAGAGAGAGGTGCTGTACCCCAGCAAGTTTTATGAAAGGTGGGTGAAAGTGGCGAGAATGGCCCGAGTGAATGGGCCTTCTCTCTATATCAGCCTGTAGGTTGAGGAAAAGGAGGAGGAGAGGAAAGGAGTACAAACTCTTCGTACTCCTGGAGATGAGGGTTGCACATTTTTTCGGGGGTATGTGTTACCCATATAAACTGTCTCCCCCTATTGGGGAAAATCGACTAACTTTTTAAATTGCATTTGTGATAACATTTTACACGTTTTTATTGTATGTAAACTTCCCCCTTTGTATTTGCCCCCTTTTTTTGTGCCCCTGTGGCTAATAAAGAAACATATATATACTAGCTAAAGTACCCGTCCTTTGGACGGTTCAAGTAGCTTTCGATGTAGCTCATTAAACTAAACAAAGTAAATTTGAATACATAGAAGAAAAACATACTTTATGTAAACATGAAAACCTTAGGCACTATTCCAGCGAAATAATTAATATGTGAGCTCGGTGTCATCCGTTATCCCATGTAACAACAGAAATCCAGTCTAGGTATACATTTGTTTGACAACAGTTAGACCTTTTGTTTCAAGTACAAAGAGTAAAGTAAAATCCGAATGAGCCGAATTGTAATAATCAAAATCCCAAAACAAAATTTTTGACAACATCAAAAATGAGTTCCTATTGTATTGACGAAAGGTAACTCTTGTCTTACTTAATCACGAAAATTGACACAAATAACCTAAACTTTTTTAATGTCTCCAAAGGCCCCAATATCGATTTCTGAAAGCCTTTGTAGATCATGTACAGGTTTTGTACAAGGAGAAGCTCTGTAAAAAATTTCAAAGAAATCGCATGAATGTAGAATATATGAGCCCTCATTAAAAATTGTCCACATGCACATACAGAAAACTTCAGCTTTATACAGATTAGTGTTATTTTTCAACTTTATAAAGGTTTAGCTCCCACCCCGCTTATCTTGTTTCAATTAACAAAACACCAATCTATGCAAAATTTCAGCTGAAAGTTTGAAGTTTTCGCCCAGGAAGTCATTTTTTCAGATAAAAATGTTTTATCTCTTATATAATTTTCTCTTGAATTAAAAACTTGTTCAGAGTTATTCTTGTTATTAGAAGGATAATTGACAATAAATATAATGGGGAAGGCAACTTGCAAAATTGGAGCAAACACCTATTTTTCACTGTGGGAGCAGCAAAAATGTTAACTTTCGGAAAATTACCTATTGCTAAGGGCCACCCTAATATACATATATATGTATGTGGTTGATAGCTGAGAGAAATGAGTACTTGGTATTCAGTAATATATATATATACACACACACATATATATATATATATATGTATATATACTCTCCTTACTATCCTTGCTTTCATATTTCTCTTTGCTCCCCTTTTCTCATTGTATTTGTATATAAACAAGTACATACAGGGTGCGGACGATATTTGTTCGCAAGATTACTGTCTAGGAAAAAATAACACAGTAGTTTTATTTTTTAAGATATATTTATCAAACTTGGGTCAGTTTGTCTTCATGACTTGTTCTTTCGATCTCACTCGATAAACCCGCCATTGGCTTTGATGACGGCCTCAAGGTGGCCTCGGAACCGGCTACAGGCCTTCGTCACTGTCCCCCGACTTAGGCCCCTAAAGGCACTGGTGATCCTGGCCTTCAGATCGTCTTTCGTATTGCAGCTAGATCTGTTGGTGTCTCGTTCCACTGCGCCCCACACAAAGAAGTCGAGGGGGTTGCAGTCAGGTGAGCTGGGAGGCCAGATGTCAGGTGAAGTGTGGTCGACGAAGTACTCTGACAGCCAGGCTTGGGTCTTTCGGCTGGTATGGCAGGGCGCTGAGTTTTGCTGCCACACGTACGGCCTACCTGCAGCTACCTGGTCGATCCAGGGCTTTACTACCTTGCTCAGAATGCGGATGTAGCCATCGGTGTTCAGCTTGAGGCCCTCAGGGAAGAAGTGAGGTGGCATGACGTCACCTTGACTGTTGACGACACCTAAGACCAATGTTGTCGCTGGAAACTTTGTCTGCATGACTCTGGGCACGTCTTTGGATGAGACAGCGAGCCACCTGCTGTTCTGGGAGTTGATCTTCTGGTCTTGGCAGAAGTTTTTCCCGTCGGAGAAAAACCACAGCATGTCTGGCTCCAGTGGGTGATCAGCTTCTTTGCGTGCTTCAGTCGCTTTTCTTGCATCGCCTTTGACAGAAATTGTCCTTTCCTCATCTTGTATGAAACGTAGTGAATGTCTTCATGTACCACCAGCCTAATGAGCTTTTCATCCACGCCTTTCTCCCTTGCAATGGCACGCATCGACTTGTTAGGTTCATTGTTGATGATATCCTGAACTTCAGCGACGAACTTGGGCGCTCTGAAGGTGTCAGATCGTCGATCATGTGTTTTCCTCTCTGTTGCTTCGTAGTCGAATCCTGAATCCTCCAATTCCTTTCTGACCTTTTCCACCATGCTCCTACTGACGCTGAGAAAGTCTGAAATTTCCTTATTTGTCCTCCCGGCGCGGATTCCAAGAACTCCGTGTCTCTTCCACAAATTTGGAGGTTCAAAATTATTCATAATCAATTATTCTGAAAATAAATAATGGAAATATAGTCACTGTTTTTATGAAGACAAGAGTGACAACAGAAGGAAAAAAAATTTGCATAAAATTAGCAGTTGAAAATTGAGAACAAATATCGTCCGCACCCTGTATATATCAGTATGTGGTTATATATATCATCATCATCATCATCATCATCATCATCGTTTAACGTCCATCTTCCACGCTAGCATGGGTTTGGACAGGAGTTTTCCCACTTGAGGCAAGATTGGTTGTCCTGCTCGTATAGGACTGTCTGGCGGGTTTTCTATGGCTGGATGCCCTTCCCAACATCAACCACGTTTACAGTGTGGACTGGGAGGTTTTTACCGTGTTACCTACACGGCCACATTACAGCGTGGACTGTGTGTTTTTTTGTCGTGACACCTACACGACCTCATTTGTTTCGGACTGGTTGTTGTGGTACCAACATAACTTCACATTGAAGGAGGTGGTGTGGATGGGGTGGGGTAGTGGGGCCGGGGTGTATTTTGTTAGAGGTGCCTACTGACTGTAGGTTTCGCTTTGTACTTAGGCAAGGCGGGTCTTCTGTATTACTGCGTAGTGCCAAAGATCTCGATCCAGTGAGATTGTTTTGGAGAGGTGTAAGTGTGTGAGGTCGGAATTTATCAAGTCGTCCCAGGTTTTTCTGGGTCAACCTACTCCATAGCTTCCATCTATTTTTATCACCCCACACTTTTTTATACAGCTGTCATCTTTCATGCGCATCACGTGACCATACCAACTTAGTATCTCTCGAGTAAACAGCATCTGATCCCTCTTATTCCTAATTTCTCCCTTAGTTTGTTTATGCTTTGGCGTTCACGTATATTACAGTTACACATCGAACGGAGCATACATGCTTCGTTCCTTTCCAGTCTACGCAGGTCCTCTGCACGCAATGCCCATGTCTCACTGCCATGTAGCATTGCTGTTCGTATGCAGGCATCATACAATCTGCCTTTTGTGGCCAACAGCGGTATAAGCTCTCTGAACTTTTTCCATCCTGACTCTGGCTACTGTACCTTCAGAACACCTTCCATCACTGCTGATTTCATCACCTAGGTAACAGAAAGTGTCTACTATTTCTATAGAACCATCTGGGCAATAGAAGGGGCTAGTATCCTGTGGACACTTGCTACTTATTGCACCTGAGCATCGGCCACATATAAAGTCTATGTTCTTAGATAGTTTACCTGTGATCCCACTACATTTTTTATGTACCCATACTTGGCATTTGGGACATGAAATTGAATTTCTGCCTACTCCTTTCCTACACACTGAGCATGGCCATTTCCCTGAGCGCACCTGTGCTCTATTTTCCTTCCTACAAACTAGAACTTTAGTCTTAGACAAGTTAACTTTAAGGCCTTTTAATTCAAGGCCATGCTTTCATGTTTGGAATTTCTTTTCTAGTTCAGCCATTGATTCAGCTATGAGCGTTAAGTCATCTGCGTATAGGAGTTCCCATGGGCAGCCGGTCTTGAACTCCTCAGTTATAGCCTGAAGGGCAGTAATAAATAGGAGGGGACTAAGGAGAGAGCCTTGGTGATCACCAACTTTTACACTAAATTCTTCACAATATTCATTGTTAATTCTAACCTTACTGACTGTTTCATTATACATAGCTTGTATAGCTCTCACAAGCCATTCATCTACACCTAGTTTTCTAAGAGCCCACCAGATAATGGAGCGGGGGACTCTGTCAAAGGCTTTTTCCAGGTCTACAAAAGCTAAGTAGAGGAGTTTACTTTTAGCTAGGTACTTCTCTTGTAGTTGTCGTACAATGAAAAGAGCGTCTGTGGTACTTTTACCTGACACAAACCCAAACTGCATTTCATCTAGATCAATTCGCTCTCTGATTAGTTGCACTATAACTCTTTCTGTGACCTTCATGACCTGGTCAACTAACTTAATGCCTCTATAGTTTCCTCTATCTAGAGCATCTCCTTTACCCTTGTAGCAGTTAATGATGATGCTGCTACGCCAGTCTTTTGGTATGACCCCATTCTGTATTACTTGGTTAACTATACAGGTGACCCTAGTATGTCCCACCATTCCAGATGCTATCAATATCTCAGCAACTATCTCCAAAGGCCCAGCTGCCTTGCCTGTCTTCATATCTTTGATTGCCTTACTTATTATACTACCTTTAACTTGCACCGCTGGTGCTTCTATTGGATCGATTTGGGGCAGACTATCTTTTTCCCACTTATTCTCCTCATTTAATAGTCTCTCATAGTGACACTTCCAGGCTATTTTCTTATCAGCATCAGTGAGTGCAAGTACATCGTTATCATTACGGAGACACTTCTCCCCGACAATATCACGGTTTTCCTTGACACATTGTCTAGCAATCCTGAACACCTCGCGTTGTAGAACATGCTTGAACTTTCTATCCTCTGCTTCCCTTTTTCCAAGGTACACTTGTCTCCTAGCTTTTCTCCTGGCCACTTGATAGTGCTCGCTACTTCCCCCATCCTGCCATACTTTCCAAGCCTGCTTTTTGGCCTTGATTGTCTCTTCCACCTTACTGTTCCACCACCAAGTTACTCTCAGCCTGCCAATAGGTCTGCTCCAGCCATAAATTTCAGCAGGTTCACTTTCAAGAATTGCCACTGTTCCTCTATATCGCATGTCTCTAATTGCTCTTCCTTATTGTCAAAGGCATCAAGTAATAAGCTTTTAAATTTGTCACTGGCTATGGGGTCCTTCAACTTCTATATTCTTCTCCTCAAGGTAGGCCTCCTCTGTTGTCGGGTACGTCTATTCCTGACTATGAGGTCACTAACTACTAGGCAATGTTGGGAGGTGTATTCTTCATGGGGGAGGGATTTAGTGTTTACAACAGAGACTTTGTCCCGTCTTCTAGTAAGGATATAATCTATCTGGCTGGCGTGTTCCCCTGATCTATAGGTGATCAAGTGGTTTTCACGTTTTTTGAAGTTTGTGTTACAGATAGTTAGGTTATTGGCGTTACAGAATTCCAGGATTCTGAAGCCTTCCTCATTTCTATTTCCAACCCCATAGCCTCCATGGCTTCCATCATAGCCATCACTATGTTGTCCAACGTGGCCGTTTAGATCACCAGCAATAAGTACTGTCGGTTATTTGGGAGGTAGTGTGCATTAGCGTCTCATAGAAGACCAGATTGGGGTGCATAAGCAGATATTATTGTCACAGTAGTTTTATTTTAATTATTCTGTCATTTACTCTATATACGTCGATTACCTTATCTACCCATTTTTCAGCTAACATAATTCCTACACCACCCAGTCCGTTGTCGTTTCCCACCCAGAAAAGTTTATAGCATCGTTTTTTACCCACGATGCATCTGGCAGAGCCCCCTCTCCACCTAGTCTCTTGAATACAACAAATATCAACTTCTTTACGTTCAAGCATCTCTACAACCTCATTTGAGCGGCCTTTTAATGTGCCTACGTTCATGGTACCAACTCTGAAGTTGGGAGGGTGGGATGGATGGGTTAGAAGGGCAAGGAGGGGTGTGGGAGACGGAATTATGTTGCTCATCTGTGTCGGATATAAAGAGGGGTCCTTGTATTCTCGTCTTGCAGCTTGAGGTGAATTTATCTTTATCTGTGACATCTGTGACATCGTCATTGAATGCTTTGACTTTCCAAATCTCTGCAGTCCACCTATCAAACAGGTCTAAACTTAAGGAGTAGTAACCGGGGTGGTAGCTTTGCTATACTGATTTATTAGAGAACTTACTAAAGCCGCTGAGTTATGATTGGACCATTAGCAATGGTGGTGTGTGGGGGTGGGAGGGCGGGAAATGGGTAACTTTAGGAGAAGGATTTGATTTAGGAAGGGTCCAACAGAATGAGACAAATCATTTAAAAACATGTAAATATTAATTGAAAATCCGAGAGAAACAAATGGAGAATTTGAATTGTAGGCTAGCATAGAGAGAAAGAGCAAAGTGATTACAAATTTATATATATATATACAGTGTATATATATATATATATATATATATATATATATATATATATATATCAGTACGTGGTTATACATATATAATTGTTTCTACTTTTGGCACAAGGCCAGCAATTACCCAGTGTATTACTGGTACTTTATTTTATCGACCCCGTAAGGATGAAAGGCAAAGTTAATGTATATATATTATATATATATATATCAGTATGTGGTTATATATATATACAATGTATATATATATATATGTATATATACATGTATCAGTATGTGGTTATATATATATATACAATGTATTTACATATATCAGTATGTGGTTATATATACAATGTATATATATATATATCAGTATGTGGTTATATATATATATATATATATCTAACCACATACTTATATATATATATACATTGTATATATAACCACATACTGATATATGTAAATACATTGTATATATATATATAACCACATACTGATACATGTATATATACATATATATACATTGATGATGATTGTATATATAACCACATACTGATATATGTAAATATGTGGTTATATATACAATCATCATCATCATCATCATTTTACGTCCGCTTTTCCCTGCTTGCAAGGGTGGGACGGGAACTGATTCTGGCTTGATTTCTACAGCTGGATGCCCTTCCTAACACTAACCTCAATTACAGTGAGTGCTGGGTGCTTTTTTGCCGTGGCACCCCCACGACCACTTTACAGTGGAATGATATGGACCTCAGTCCCTATCATCTCATTTCTACAGCTGAGTAAACTGGAGCAATGTGAAATAAAGTGTCTTGCTCAAGGAAACAACACATCACCCGGTCTGAGAATTGAACTCACAACCTTTTGATTGCAAGGCCAATGCTCTAACCACTAAGCCATGTGCCTCCAATGTATATATATATATCAGTATGTGGTTATATATATATATACAATGTATATATATAAATATTTGCTGGGGTTGCCTGGTTGTGTCCACATAAATTTCTCTTAGAACAAAAAAGAAAATGGTCGAGATAGGGAACAGTATACTGCTTTTGAACAGAATTAATCGTTGCGTATACTATGTTCCAATTTCAAGGTGTTTGGGGGTCGCCTAACAGTTGTTGATGTTGATTGGGACAGGATTAGGGGGTAGGAGCTGCAAACTTTCAGAAAATTACCTATTGCTAAGGGCCACCCTAATAAATATACACATACATATATATATATATATATATATCCCAAAGAGAGGAAATTGGAACATTATCCACTGAAAGTTCCTTAAATCCTGATGAAGGGACTTTTAGGTCCCGAAATATTGGACAGATAAAAGAACAACAACAAAGTTTACCAGGTAGCTTACTTTTATATATATAAATATACACACACATGTATACATTTATATATATATATACAAAATTAAATAAAATTAAGGGTATCATGTCAGAGAGATATGCGCCATATCCACTGTAGAATATGCTCCAAGATTCCAATGAATAGATCCGAGCATTTTATATCAACTAGAGATTGATTGACATATATATATATCTAAAATAAACATGAAACAATCACAGGGAATAATTTGTAAAAGTGTGTAAGCACACATAGCTAGGTAGGTAACTAATTAAAGTTTAACTAGAACTTTAAAAATAGATACCTTATAAATTGATTAATCTTCCTTGTGTTTATTTCATTAAAGAAATATATTTCACCATCAATCGTTCGGTAAACCACAGTAGCCAAATCCTGGATTTTCAACAAGGAAGAATATTTAACTATCTGTGTTTACACAGCAAATACAAATCTGTGAATGACTAGCAGCACGTGTTTCACTTTTCAAAACTACACACATTGTACCAGCTACATCCCAGTCGCGTGAATAGGGTTATCGACAACTAGAAACAGCAGTCGAGTCCTTTCAACTGAGTTAGCTCTACAATTAAGGGGCCGTATATATATATCCAAAATTAAATTAAATTTAATATATATGTATATATATATATATATATATGAATGATGATGATGATGATGATATATATAAATATAAATATATATATATATGTAGATAAATCTACCAAAATATACGGTAGTGTCCAATCCGTATGAAGAACTCAATGTAATCCAAATATCATGAAAAGAGAAGATGCATTCAAAAATTTTCAATGAAAATCATAGGAAAACAGAGTCAAGATAAATTTATATATATATATATATATATATATATATACATATATATATATCGCCTTGCCTATGTACAAAGCGAAACCTACAGTCAGTAGGCATCTCTTAACCAAATATACACCCCAATCCAATCGTGAGGTTGTGAGTTCGATTCCCGGACCAGGTGATGCGTTATGTTCTTGAGCAAGACACTTTATTTCATCTTGCTCCTTCTACCTGGAGTTGCGACCGATAGATAGTATTAGCAATTGGAAAAACCGATGGAAACATTGTTTCCTCGGTCCGATTTGCCGAAAGTCGATCGACTGTCGATATATATATATATATATATGAAAATAACAGATAGAAGTTTAAGCAAAGAATCGCTGGATTTTAGTCTTCACATTTATTATTATTACTATATATATATATATATATTTACCTATTTATAGTTAGATTTTTGTGTTTGAATCATTTATACATATATATATATATATATATATATATATATATATATATATATATGTATATATATATGATTCAAACAAAAAATTAACTATAAATAGGTAAATATATATACTGAAAAACAAAAAAGTTAGAAAACAAATATAAAAATAGAAGACACACTCACATATACATATAAAAAGAACATGCTCACACATATATAAAATGAACAAACACATATACATACTGACATATATAAATACATACATACATATATAAATACATATATACATACATATATATATATATATGTGTGTATACATATAATTCAATATAATAAAGAGAGATAGACACAGATAGATACATATATGTGTGTATATATGGCTGTATGTATGTATGTATGTATATAAATATATATATTATATTTAATATTTGAACATTGTCCAAATTTCCTTTTAAAGATGTCGGCAAATAACATTATTTCAGTTTCTTCTCATCTTTAATGTGTGTTACTAGGTAATACTGTTCCTTAGCAACCTATATCTACTTTTCTGTGTTTTATAATTTTATGGAGGAGGCTTGGTACATACTTTACACACACACCTCACAGTCATACACACACACACACACCACACAGTCTCACACACACACCTCACAGTCTCACACACACACACACACACCTCACAGTCATACACACACACACACACACCTCACAGTCACACACACACACCTCACAGTCACACACACACACACACACACACACACACACACACATCTCAAAGTCATACACACGCACACATCTCAGTCATACACACACATCTCAGAGTCATACACACACATCTCAGAGTCAAACACACTCACACACATCTTAGTCATACACTCACACACATCTCAGTCATACACACACACATCTCACAGTCATACACACATATACACACATCTCATAGTCATACACACACATATCACAGTCATACACACACACATATCACAGTCATACAGTCACACACACATCTCACAGTCATACACTCACACACACATCTCACAGTCATACACACACACACACATCTCACAATCACACACACACACATCTCACAGTCACACATCTCACAGTCACACACACATCTCACAGTCACACACACACACATCTCACAGTCACACACACACACATCTCACAGTCACACACACACACGCATCTCACAGTCATTCACTCACACATCTCACAGTCATACACACACACATCTCACAGTCACACACACACACATCTCAGTCATACACTCACACATCTCACAGTCACACACGCATCTCAGTCACACACACACATCTCACAGTCACACACACACACATCTCATAGTCATATACACACACACAAATCTCAGTCATACACACACACATCTCACATTCATACACTCACACATCTCACAGTCATACACACACACATCTCAGTCACACACTCACACACACATCTCATCATACACTCACACACAAGTCAGTCATACACACACATCTCAGTCATACACTCACACACATATCTCACTGTCATACACTCACACATCTGACAGTCATACACACACATCTCAGTCATACACTCACACATACACACATCTCACAGTCATACACACACATCTCACAGTTATACACTCCACACATATCTCAGTCATACACACACATCTCACAGTCATACACTCCACACATATCTCACAGTCATACACACACATCTCACAGTTATACACTCCACACATATCTCACAGTCATACACTCCACACATATCTCACAGTCATACACACACATCTCACAGTTATACACTCCACACATATCTCACAGTCATACACTCCACACATATCTCACAGTCATACACACACATCTCACAGTTATACACTTCACACATATCTCACAGTCATACACTCCACACATATCTCACAGTCATACACACACATCTCACAGTTATACACTCCACACATATCTCACAGTTATACACTCCACACATATCTCACAGTCATACACTCCACACATATCTCACAGTCATACACACACATCTCACAGTCATACACACACATCTCACAGTTATACACTTCACACATATCTCACAGTCATACACTCCACACATATCTCACAGTCATACACACACATCTCACAGTTATACACTCCACACATATCTCACAGTTATACACTCCACACATATCTCACAGTCATACACTCCACACATATCTCACAGTCATACACACACATCTCACAGTCATACACACACATCTCACAGTTATACACTTCACACATATCTCACAGTCATACACTCCACACATATCTCACAGTCATACACACACATCTCACAGTTATACACTCCACACATATCTCACAGTTATACACTCCACACATATCTCACAGTCATACACTCCACACATATCTCACAGTCATACACACACATCTCACAGTTATACACTCCACACATATCTCAGTCATACACTCCACACATATCTCACAGTCATACACACACATCTCACAGTTATACACTCCACACATATCTCACAGTCATACACTCCACACATATCTCACAGTCATACACACACATCTCACAGTTATACACTCCACACATATCTCACAGTTATACACTCCACACATATCTCACAGTCATACACTCCACACATATCTCACAGTCATACACTCCACACATATCTCAGTCATACACTCCACACATATCTCACAGTCATACACACACATCTCACAGTTATACACTCCACACATATCTCACAGTCATACACTCCACACATATCTCACAGTCATAGAGGGTAGATATCACTGTGTTACTGGGGGTGGGGAGATGTCACTGTGTTACTGGGGGTGGGGAGATGTCACTGTGTTACTGGGGGTGGGGAGATGTCACTGTGTTACTGGGGGAGGGGAGATGTCACTGTTTTACTGGGGGAGGGGAGATGTCACTGTGTTACTGGGGGAGGGGAGATGTCACTGTGTTACTGGGGGAGGGGAGATGTCACTGTGTTACTGGGGGTGGGGAGATGTCACTGTGTTACTGGGGGAGGGGAGATGTCACTGTGTTACTGGGGGTGGGGAGATGTCACTGTGTTACTGGGGGTGGGGAGATGTCACTGTGTTACTGGGGGAGGGGAGATGTCACTGTGTTACTGGGGGAGGGGAGATGTCACTGTGTTACTGGGGGAGGGGAGATGTCACTGTGTTACTGGGGGAGGGGAGATGTCACTGTGTTACTGGGGGTGGGGAGATGTCACTGTGTTACTGGGGGAGGGGAGATGTCACTGTGTTACTGGGGGAGGGGAGATGTCACTGTACCTCACGGGGGGGGGGGGGAGATGTCACTGTGTTACTGGTGGTGGGGAGCTGTCACTGTGTTACTGGGGGAGGGGAGATGTCACTGTGTTACTGGGGGAGGGGAGATGTCACTGTGTTACTGGGGGTGGGGAGATGTCACTGTTACTGGGGGTGGGGAGATGTCACTGTGTTACTGGTGGTGGGGAGGTCACTGTGTTACTGGGGGTAGGGAGATGTCACTGTGTTACTGGGGGAGGAGGGTGTCACTGTTACTGGGGGTGGGTAGATATCACTGTGTTACTGGTGGTGGGGAGATGTCACTGTGTTACTGGGGGAGGGGAGATGTCACTGTTACTGGGGGAGGGGGGATGTCACTGTGTTACTGGGGGAGGGGAGATGTCACTGTACCTCACTGGGGGGGAGATGTCACTGTTACTGGGGGAGGGTAGATATCACTGTGTTACTGGTGGTGGGGAGATGTCACTGTGTTACTGGGGGTAGGGAGATGTCACTGTGTTACTGGGGGAGGAGGGTGTCACTGTTACTGGGGGTGGGTAGATATCACTGTACCTCACGGGGGGGGGAGATGTCACTGTGTTACTGGGGGAGGGGAGATGTCACTGTTACTGGGGGAGGGGGTTGTCACTGTACCTCACTGGGGGGGAGATGTCACTGTTACTGGGGGAGGGGGGATGTCACTGTGTTACTGGGGAGGGGAGATGTCACTGTTACTGGGGGAGGGGGTTGTCACTGTTACTGGGGGAGGGGAGATGTCACTGTTACTGGGGGAGGGGCGATGTCACTGTGTTACTGGTGGTGGGGAGATATCACTGTGTTACTGGTGGTGGGGAGATGTCACTGTGTTACTGGGGGTGGGGAGATGTCACTGTTACTGGGGGAGGGGAGATGTCACTGTTACTGGGGGAGGGGAGATATCACTGTGTTACTGGTGGTGGGGAGATATCACTGTGTTACTGGTGGTGGGGAGATGTCACTGTGTTACTGGTGGTGGGGAGATGTCACTGTGTTACTGGGGGTGGGGAGATGTCACTGTTACTGGGGGAGGGGAGATGTCACTGTTACTGGGGGAGGGGAGATATCACTGTGTTACTGGTGGTGGGGAGATGTCACTGTGTTACTGGTGGTGGGGAGATGTCACTGTGTTACTGGTGGTGGGGAGATGTCACTGTGTTACTGGTGGTGGGGAGATGTCACTGTGTTACTGGGGGTGGGGAGATGTCACTGTACCTCACTGGGGCGGGAGATATCACTATACCTCACTAGGGGGGGGGTCACTGTGTTACTGGGGGAGGGGAGATGTCACTGTACCTCACTGTGTTGGGGGAGATATCACTGTGTTACTGGGGGTGGGGAGATGTCACTGTGTTACTGGGGGAGGGTGGTGTCACTGTTACTGGGGAAGTGGAGATATCACTGTGTTACTGGGGGTGGGGAGATATCACTGTGTTACTGGGGGAGGGGAGATGTCACTGTGTTACTGGGAGTGGGGAGATATCACTGTGCATCTCTGTCTCACTGGGGGGAGAGGAGCTCCCACTGTGTTACTGGTGGTGTGGAGATGTCACTGTGTTACTGGGGGAGGGGGGATGTCACTTACTGGGGGAGGGGGATGTCACTGTGTTACTGGGGGAAGGGGATATGTCACTTTACCTCACTGGGGGGGGGGAGATGTCACTATGTATCTTTGTGTTAGGGGACGGAGAGAGATGTGGGAGAGGGAGAGATGTGAGGGAGGGGAAAAGATTTGGGGGGAGAAATATAGAGTAAGGTGCGAGTTAGTGCATATCACTGTGACTGGTATCAAGATATATATGAGAGAGAGAGAGAGGGAGAGATGGGGACAATAGAGAGAGAGAAATTGAGAAGGGGATTTTTTTACATATCACTGTGGCAGACACAGGGAGGGAGAGAGAGAGAGAGTGAAATATATATATATAGAGAGAGTGAGACAGAGAGAGAGACAGGCAGAATGAAACATATATATATAGAGAGAGAGAAGGAGTAGAGATGAAGGGGTAAAGAGAGAAATTCTTTTAATCTCTGTGGGAATTTAAGGGAGAATTTCAAACATAATTTCCTGCCTGACAGGAAATTCTATGATTGGTGATCTATAACAAGAAGTCATGCTTTGATGGTTTCAAATATAGAATAAATAAATAAAAGTATCCCTGTTTAGTCATCACTGTCATTTTGTCCCCTCCCCCCATTTTATGATGAGACATTTCTAAACAGTAATTTAAAGTTGGGCTCTAAGCCAGTTATTATTGAAACTTAGAGAGCTATGGGTTGGCAGCCGGATCGGTGGAGCGTTAGATAACGTGTGTGTGGTGTATAGTTGATGTCTTTTTACATTCTGAGTTCAAATCCCGCTGAGGTTAACTTTGCCTTTCATCCTTACGGGTTTGATAATATAGAGTACCAGTAATGCAGTGGGGTCAATTTAATCAACTTTACCCCCGCCCACCCTCCCCCCTCCCAAATTTGTTTTTTATGTTCTGAGTTCAAATCCTGCTGAAGTCAGCTTTGCCTTTCATCCTTATGGGTTCGATAAAATAAAGTACCAGTAATGCACTGGGGTTGATTTAATCAACTTTCTCTTCCGCTTCAAATTGCTGGCTTTGTGTCTAAAGTAGAAACAATTATTATTGATACTAGCAGAAAAACCATCCATCGGGTGGTTTTCTGCTAGCATGTGTAGTGTGTATATTGATATTATACACTGGTATATATACATGTAGATATGATACATCAAATAAAATCGTAATTGACAATCATCATCATCATCATCATCATCATTTTACGTCCGCTTTTCCCTGCTTGCTAGGGTGGGACGGGTCTTATTCAGCACAGCATCTCTCCACTCGTCACGGTCCCTCGTCATCTCCACCGTGAGCTTCAATGATCTGAGGTCTGTTCTCACCACCTCCGCCCATGTTTTTCGTGGTCTACCTCTACCACGTCTTCCTTCAACTGGCATTTCCTGGCACTTCTTCACCCATCGGTCATCCTCCATGCGCATCACATGTCCATACCACCTCAGTCTCCTCTCCCGTACACTACATTCTATCCCTCTCAGACACAGTTTCTCTCTCAACACATTTATGCTGGGTCGTTCACGCACATTTACACTGCACATCCATGCTTGCCTCATTTCTCTCCAGCCGTCGCATATCCTCTGCGGTTGCTGCCCATGTCTCACTACCATGCAGCATCGCGCTCCTCACACAGGCATCATACAACCGGCCTTTCGTACGCAATATAAACAGAAATTGAACGAAGACTGTGTTATACTGTCTTATGTAATCAGTAACGTAATCCATGATACATTAAAATAAGACGATATTGTATATAAACTGCATTAGGAGAAAATTAGTGACAGAAAATTAGTATGTTTATTTAAGTGATCGCCACCGGAAGTGTTGACATCACACGCTCTCTCTTTCTATATATATGGTAGTGGTGGTGGTGGTGGTGGTGGTGGTGGCAACGATATACCGGAGGTGTTGACATCACACACTCTCTCCTTCTATATATATGGTAGTGGTGGTGGTGGTGGTGGTGGTGGTGGCAACGATATACCGGAAGTGTTGACATCACACACTCTCTCTTTCTATATATATATGGTAGTTGAAGTGGTGGTGGTGGCAACGATATACCAGAAGTGCAACTTTGAAAAGAAGTCAATTTTAAATTATTTATTTTTATGAAATTTAGTAGATAAATTATGTAATATTCATTCATTAATCCCGCCGAGGTTAACTTTGCCTTTCATCCTTACGGGGTCGATAAAATAAAGTACCAGTAATGTACTGTGTAATTGCTGGCCTTGTGCCAAAAGTAGAAACAATTATTTATTCAAAGTAATCCAACTTATTTTACTAACGGGATAACAAAACAAAACCGTATGCAATCCCGCAGACCTTCCTTTATTACAGTTTAGATTAAGTGCCATGATTGGCAGAATCGGTAGAGCATTAGATAACGTGCTGTGTGGTATATAGTTGATGTCTTTTTACGTTCTGAGTTCAAATCCGGCTGAGGTTAGCTTTGCCTTTTATATTTCCTGGTATTTCAAAATCGACCTCAGTACATTACTGGTACTTTATTTTATCGACCCCGTAAGGATGAAAGGTAAAGTTAACCTCGGCGGGATTTGAACTCGAAACGTAAAGAGACGTAACTCTATGCCACGAAGCATGGTGTCCAGCACTCTACCGACACTGCTAATAATAACAAACCTGTAATTTAATCACCCCCACCCCGCTATTTATTAGAAAGATGTTTAAACAAACAAAAGATGTTTAAATAAATGACAAAAATAAACAACCAAAATAAATCTGAAGTTATTTCTTATTCTATGAATATTTTAGACATAAGCAGATGTCTCTCTCTTGCTTTCTCTTTGATCAGCTCTCTCTCTTTCTCTCTCTCTCACTCTCTTTGATCACCTCTCTCTCTCTCTCTTTGATCACCTCTCTCTCTCTCTTTGATCACCTCTCTCTCTCTTTGATCACCTCTCTCTCTCCCCCTCTCTCTCTTAGACCACCTCTCTTTCTCTCTCTCACTCTCTTTGATCACCTCTCTCTTGCCCTCTCTCTCTTTGATCACCTCTCTCTCTCCCCCTCTCTCTCTTAGACCACCTCTCTCTCTCCCCCTCTCTCTCTTAGACCACCTCTCTCTCTCCCCCTCTCTCTCTTAGACCACCTCTCTTTCTCTCTCTCACTCTCTTTGATCACCTCTCTCTCCCCCTCTCTCTTAGACCACCTCTCTCTCTCCCTCTCTCTCTCTTTGATCACCTCTCTCTCTCCCTCTCTCTCTCTTTGATCACCTCTCTCTCTCCCTCTCCCTCTTAGACCACCTCTCTCTCTCTCTCACTCTCTTAGACCACCTCTCTCTCACTCTCTTTGATCATCTCTCTCTCTCCCCCTCTCTTTCTTAGACCACCTCTCTTTCTCTCTCTCACTCTCTTTGATCACCTCTCTCTCTCCCTCTCCTTGATCACCTCTCTCTCTCCCTCTCCCTCTTAGACCACCTCTCTCTCTCTCTCACTCTCTTTGATCACCTCTCTCTGCCTCTCTTTCAGTCACTCTCTCTCTCTCTTTATCTCTCTCTATGTATATATATATATGTATGCAAAAGTCTATATATATATATAAAATAAACAAATATAAACACACACAGACACCCGTATATAACACATGCACAAACTAAGCACACAACACTCACAAAAACAAGATGGCGTAGGACAGAACAAAGGAGAGGCACAAAACAAAGAAAAGAATCCCCAGTCACTGAAGAGGTCACAGAATGTGTGACGAAAGAACTTTGACAATATATGAACAACCGTCTGGTTGAGGAACCAACCAACCAGCCGGAAATTTATAAATTTATAATTTAATTTATAATAAATTGGAGTGAAAGCAACTGGTGCGTGTGTTTCTTATTGGCAACATGACCCTCCCAAAGTATAACAATATTATATATATATATAGGGTAGGTGTCACGACAAAAAGCTTCCAGTCCACACTGTAAATGTGGTTGACATTATGAAGGGTATCCAGCTGTAGAAACCAAGCCAGAAACAGTTCTGTATGAGGAAGACATGGTCACCTGACATGACTTGCCTCTGAGGGGACAACCCGTCTAACCCATGCTAGTGGGGAAATGGACGTTAAATGATGATATATATATATATATATATATATATATATATATATATATATATATATACACACACACAAACACCTCTCTTTCTCTCTCTATATATATATGAATATATATACACACACATTCACACACACGCATATATATATATATATACACATATATATACATATATATATATATATATATATATATATATATATATATATATATACATATATATATATCCCTCTCTGTCTGCTCCTCTCTCCCTCTCACTCCCCCCTCTCTCCCTGTCTCTTACGTTTCTCCCTCTCTCTCCCTCTCTCACCCACTCTCTCTCTCCTCACTCTCTCACTCCCTCTCTCTTTATTTCTCCCTCTCTCC
>OZ024760.1:28886719-28889219 GCA_964016885.1 Eledone cirrhosa
TCTGTTACAAGGTATGGCATCTGACGCTCTACCGATTCTGCCCATGATAATAATAAAAATAATTGTTTCTCTCCCTCTCTCACACACTCTCCCTCCTCCTCTCAAACTGTTCCTTCTCCTTCTGTCACCCCTTCCTCCCCTTCCTCTCACATCCATCTCTTCCCCTTCCTCCCCTTCCCTTGCACTCCCTCTCTTCCCTTTCCTCCACTCACTCCTTCCTCTCACACTCTCCCTCATTCCATTCCTCATCACCCCTCCCCCCGCCAATCTCCCCACCCTCTCTCTCTAAAAACTTTTTTTTTTTACACATTCTTTTTATTTATTTATAAATATTAAAATTTAAAAAAAATATTTTTTTCTCTGAAGAGTTTGTGAGAAAATTAAATCACGGAATCAATCATGGAATTGATTGCTGAATCGAAATATTTGAAAAATTCGAATTTTGAAAAAATATTTTGTAAAATTATTATGCTTAGATTCAAATAACACACACATATATGTACACATACATACACATATACACACACATACACATACATACACATAGATATATATATATATATGCTTTTAAATATATACAAATATATACATACACATATATACCCATAGCACACATATATACAAATATACACTTGTACTCACACATATATACATATATACACACAAATGCATAGACATGCATATACATATACATTTACTTATGTACGCATATATATATACACATACATGGATGTGTGAATGCATATATATATGTGTGTGTGTGTGTGTGTGTGTGTATCTATTTGTATATATATATACATATATCATCATCATCATCATCATCAACGTTTAACGTCCGTGTTCCACGCTTGCATGGGTTTGGACGGGGGTAGTCCCACTTGAGGCAAGAGTGATTTTCTTGCTCGCATAGGACTGTCTGGCAGGTTTTCTACAGTTGGATGCCCTTCCTAACACCAACCACATTTACAGTGTGGGTCTGGGAGGTTTTTACCGTGTTGCCTACATATGTATTATATATTGAACTTTTCCAAGTTACATAGCCAACAAAATTTCATCCCAATAACATAGGGGATAGACTTTTCTCATATTTTCCATTTAATGGAAAAAGGTATGCCATTATTTTTAAGGCTGCATACATGGTTTGTAAGCTGGGAGGTAACATTCCACTGTGGCCATCTTTCTTTATATAACAGGCTGAATGTTTTGGGGTATATACGCCAATGAAACTTAAGTATGTCACTGTTGTAGCTAATTATATATATATCATCATCATCATCATCATTGTTTAACGTCCATGATCCACGCTTGCATGGGTTTGGACAGGAGTTTTCCCACTTGAGGCAAGAGTGGTTGTCTTGCTCGCATAGGACTGTCTGGTGGGTTTTCTACATCTGGATGCCCTTCCTAACACCAACCACATTTACAGTGTAGGGCTGGGAGGTTTTACCGTGTTGCCTACACGGCCACATTACAGCGTGGACTGTGTGTTTTTTTGTCGTGACACATACACGATCTCATTTGTTTCGGCCTGGATGTTGTGGCACCAACGTAACTTTACATTGAAAGGGGCGGTGTGGCTGGGGTGGGGGTGGTGTGACGGGGGCGTATTTCATTAGAGATGCCTACTGACTGTACATATATATATGCCTACTGACTGTACATATATATATATATATATACATATATATATGCATATATATATACATATATATATGCCAGTTGAAGGAAGACGTGGTAGAGGTAGACCACGAAAAACATGGGCGGAGGTGGTGAGAACAGACCTCAGATCATTGAAGCTCACGGTGGAGATGACGAGGGACCGTGACGAGTGGAGAGATGCTGTACTGAATAAGACCCGTCCCACCCTTGCAAGCAGGGAAGAGTGGACGTAAAATGATGATGATGATGATGATATATATATATATATATATACAGCACGGCTCCCATGACTTTCAGAAACCTATTTTCATGCTCAGAGTTGCTGAAGCATAGAACAAACTACCTGCATCAGTTGTCAGCTGTCGAGACACTGCATCCTTTAAAACTTCCATGCTTCCTGAGATTCGCCAACACTACACCTGATATTCCCCCTCCATACATACGCACACATGTATATCATGACTCATACACTGTTCACTTTCCTGACATTTGAACATTATTCTATGTACCATACATGCACCTTTGATGAGTTGTAGTGCACCTAAGCACTGTACACAACAATTTCATCATGTTTATTATTATTATTATTATATATATATATATATATATATATATATGAAAAGAGTCAGGACCCCGACGGCTGAGCTCCGGCCATTTCGACAGCTAGATCTGAACTTTTCCTATTACTCACTCTACTACCCTAAGTATCAAGTACTCTGGTGCGTTATGGTCCACCTGGTTCCTTACCATACTTACCATCTTTGTTATATATATATATATATATTATTAAACGACTGATTGATTCACTAATTATTTTATTGATCTATTACATTCTTTCTAT
>OZ024760.1:28891719-28894219 GCA_964016885.1 Eledone cirrhosa
GCGTGGAACACGGACGTTAAACGTTGATGATGATGATATATATACGATATTAAACAAATGGAAACTATATTTATAAAACCATATTTATTTCGTTATATATATTTCTGGGATATCGTATTAAAAATATGGTATGTCTTCCTCATACAAAATACAATATATAAGCTGTTTTATAAATAATTTTGACATACCTTAGAATAATGCAACTTCCATTTAAAAAGTTGATCAACTTTTTAAATGGAAGTTGCATTATTATAAGGTATGTCAAAATTATTTATAAAACAGCTTATGTATTGTATTTTGTATGAGGAAGGCATACCATATTTTTAATATGATATCCCAGAAATATATATAACAAAATAAATATGGTTTTATAAATATAGTTTCCATTTGTTTAATATCGTAAACCTACTCCAAAAACTGTTGAGTGCTTTTATATCAGTTATAAAATATTTACTTGTTGTAACCCAACAATTTTAAATAAAACTTTTGCATATATATATATATATATATATATTGTTTTGTTAAATTGAATAATGTTTTTGCATGAAGATAATATTAAAATTTTAAATAAATGAATATTCAAATTTTAATAAGTAAGTAAATCAAAAGTTATTAGAGGGTGGGGTGGGGTTGTGTAAAAATAATTAATAAATTTATGATAATAAACACAACCTGGTGAAATCTGATAACTCCTGTTTTCCATCTCCACCCTTTCCCCCCTAGGTGATAAGTTGTAGTGTCCGGGAGAGGAGACTGCAGTGGTATGGACATGTGATGTGCATGGAGGATGACTGCTGGGTAAATAAGTGCCAAGAAATCCCAGTTGAAGGAAGACGTGGTAGAGGGAGACCACGAAAAACATGGGCGGAGGTGGTAAGAGCAGACCTCAGATTGCTGAAGCTCACGGAGGAGATGACGAAGGACCGTGACAAGTGGAGAGATGCTGTGCTGAATAGGACCTGTCCCACCCTTGCAAGCAGGGAAAAGCGGACGTAAAATGATGATGATGATAATGATATATACTCACACACACACACATATATATATATATAGATATATATATATTTAATATAGAAATGGCTTCTACAGGACTAGAACTGTGGTTACCCCCCCCCCACACACACACACTGAATCCAGGACACACACACACACATATATATATATATATATATATGGATAATATATACTATATATAATTGTTTCTACAATAGGCTCAAGGCCAGCAATTATATCAGTGTATTACTGGTACTTTATTTTATCGACCCCGTAAGGATGAAAGGCAAAATTAACCTCGGCGGGATTTGAACTTAGAATGGCAAGGGCCGTAACTCTATGCGTCAAAGCATGGCGTCCGACCCTTTACCGATACTGCCAATATAATATGTACTATATATATGCATAAATATATAATATATAATATATATGCAGGCACACATATATATGTATATATTTAATATATGTATATATATATATACATGCATATATTTATGTATATATGTGTATGTGTGTGTGTGTGTGTGTGTGTGTTTGTATATATGTATGTGTGTGTGTTTGTGTATATGTTTGTGTCTGTGTTAGTGTGTGTGTGTGTCTGTGTGTATATTTATATGTGTGTGTGTGCATGTGTGTGTATATGTGTGCATGTATGTGTGTGTGTATATGTGTGTGTGTGTTTCTGTATGTGTGTATGTGTTATGTATGTGTGTCTGTGTATATATATGTTTGTGTATATATGTATGTACGTGTGTGTATGTGTTATGTATGTGTGTCTGTGTATATATATGTGTTTGTGTATATATGTATGTATGTGTGTGAATGTGTGTATGTGTTGTGTATGTGTGTATATATATGTGTTTGTGTATATATATGTGTGTATGTGTGTATGTGTTATGTATGTGTGTCTGTGTGTATATATATGTGTTTGTGTATATGTGTGTATGTGTGTATGCGTTATGTATGTGTGTCTGTTTGTGTATATATGTATGTGTGTGTGTGTTTATGTATGTGTGTCTGTGTATATATATGTGTTTGTGTATATATGTATGTGTATGTGTGTATGTGTTATGTATGTGTGTCTGTGTGTATATATATGTGTTTGTGTATATATGTATGTGTATGTGTATGTGTGTACTTCATCACCTTACTGATATTGCTCCCACTTCAGTCTTTGCTTCCCTTTTTCCTGCACGTGCAAACATGCAAACATGCACACATGCACACACATTCTACTAATTCCATTCCACCACTGCCACCACCATACCACCACCATACCACCACCATACCACCACCACCACCACCACCATATAGTCCCATCCAGTGATCCAGTCACCCAGTCTCAGTAAGGAAGTGGGAGAGTGGGAGGTGGGGGAGAGAGAGGAGGAGAGGGGGGGGAGGTTAGAGACAGACAAACAAAAACTCCCAAGATTTCCATGATGGAGGATGGCAGTTCCAGTCGAACCGACATCCATGTTTTAGCCTGGAGAACAACAACAACAACAAC
>OZ024760.1:28896719-28901719 GCA_964016885.1 Eledone cirrhosa
CACACACAAACACATACACATATATATATTTATATACATACACACTCATATATATACACACATATATACATATTTATACACACAAGTGTGAGTACAAACAAAAGAATAGAGAAATGTACAAACGATGTGAAAGTTGGAAGTATTTTTAACAGATTCACTTTATCTCTACATTACCAAAGGTGTCGTAGACATAAACACTGCTGACTTCTTGAGATGAATGGAAGTAAGGGAATCTTGTGAGAAAATCCCACAAAATTGATACAAGACAACAAGCCAAAACCTCCCTAAAAAAAACGAGCACTACAACTCCTTTAAAAAATAAGACCACAACAGCTCCTTTAAAAAATACGACCTCAACAACTCCTCTCCTTTAAAAAATACGACCTCAACAACTCCTCTCCTTTAAAAAATACGACCTCAACAACTCCTCTCCTTTAAAAAATACGACCTCAACAACTCCTCTCCTTTAAAAAATACGACCTCAACAACTCCTCTCCTTTAAAAAATACAACCACAACAGCTCCTTTAAAAAATACGACCATAACAACTCCTTACAAAACAGGACCACAACAACTCCTTACAAAACAGGACCACAACAACTCCTTTAAAAAATACGACCACAACAGCTCCTTTAAAAAATACAACCACAACAGCTCCTTTAAAAAATACGACCACAACAACTCCTTTAAAAAATACGACCACAACAGCTCCTTTAAAAAATACGACCACAACAACTCCTTTAAAAAATACGACCACAACAACTCCTTTAAAAAATACGACCATAACAACTCCTTACAAAACAGGACCACAACAACTCCTTACAAAACAGGACCACAACAACTCCTTTAAAAAATACGACCACAACAGCTCCTTTAAAAAATACGACCACAACAACTCCTTTAAAAAATACGACCACAACAGCTCCTTTAAAAAATACGACCACAACAGCTCCTTTAAAAAATACGACCACAACAACTCCTTACAAAACAGGACCACAACAACTCCTTACAAAACAGGACCACAACAACTCCTTTAAAACATATGACCACAACAACTCCTTTAAAAAATACGACCTCAACAACTCCTTTAAAAAATGCAACTATAACCACTCCTTTAAAAAATACGACCACAACAACTCCTTTACAAAACAAGACTACACCAACTCCTTTAAAAAAATAAAAGACCATAACAACTCCTTTAAGAAACAAGATCACAACCCAACAACCTCCCTAAAATATACGACCACACCAACTCCTTTACAAAACAGGACCACAACAACTCTTTACAAAACCGGACCACATCAACTCCTTTACAAAACCAGACCACACCAACTCCTTTACAAAACAGGACCACACCAACTCCTTTACAAAACAAGACCCCCACAACTCCCTTAAAAAACGAGACCCCAACAACTCCTTTACAAAACAAGACCCCAACAACTCCTTTACAAAACAAGACCACAACTCCCTTAAAAAACGAGACCCCCCAACAAACTCCTTTACAAAACAAGACCACAACTCCCTTAAAAAAACGAGACCCCAACAAACTCCTCACCTGTCCCACTAAACAAGCAAAAAAAAAACCCTTTTTTTTTTCTTTTGCTTTTCTCTCCCTAAAGTAATTCTAATCAGTTGTGGAATAATTTGGAAGTGTGTAAATAACTACACACACAGACACACACACACACACACACACACACACACACACACACACACACACACACACACACACACACACACACATATACACACCACATACACACACCACATACACACAGACATAGACACAGACACACATACACAGACACACACACCACATACACACACACACACACCACATACACAGACACACACCACATACACACATCACATACACACACACACCACATACACCTATACCACATACACGCACACACCACATACACACACTGCACACACCACATACACCAACCCCCACCACATACACACACACCACATACACACACCACATACACCAACCCCCACCACATACACACACCACACACACACCACACACCACATACACACACACCACATACACACACCACATACACCAACCCCCACCACATACACACACCACACACACACCACATACACACACACCACACACACACCACATACACCAACCCCCACCACACACACCACAAACAACAATACCCCACAAAAAGTTAAAAAAACCCCAAAGTAATCAACAAACAAAAACAACCCCCCCACCCCACCCCCGCTCCACTCTCCCCTCCCCACTCCACTGTCCTCTCCCCCACTCCACTGTCCTCTCCCCTCCCCTACTCAACTGTCCCCTCCCCTCCAACTTCTCTCCCTCCCCCCACCCCAGTTCGGAGACAATGACTTTACAACAAGGATGTTCCAATAATGGATTTACCGCTCCGCCGATCCTACCATGATGCAATATGTGGACTGTTTGTTGCCTCCATGTATTTCATGAAGCCTGAAAGTAGGGGCCGCCCCAGGAAATCCCGGCCGATTTCTAGGGTAGAGCCGGTACGTAACAAAAAAGATGGGAGTTTTCATTCTACTTCCATCTCTTTTCCTTTCTTTTCACATATTTTCCTTTCTTTTCACATATTTTCCTTTCTTTTCATCTATTTTCCTTTCCTCTCATATATTCTCGTTCCTTTCTTTTTTTGTTTTGTTTCGTTTCGTCTGTCAACCTTTCTTTTAATTGTCATCACTTAATGACCAGGTGAAGGAATGGAGGAGGGGTCTCTCTCTCTCCTCTCTTTTCGTTTGTTTCGTCTCTTTCATTTCATGTCCTCTCTCAACTCTTCTTTCATCACTTAATAACCAGTTTTTGTTTCTCTTTATTTTCCTCTCTTTTCTTCACTTTCCTCTTTTTCTCTTTCCTCTCTTTCCTCCTTTCTCTTTCCTCTATTATTTCCCTTTCCTCTCTTTTCCTTACTTTCCTCCCTTTTCTTTACTTTCCTCTCTTTTCTTCACTTTCCTCTCTTTTCTTCACTTTCCTCTCCTTTCCTCTCTTTCCTCTTGTTTCATCTCTTTCATGTTATCTCTTCTCTCAACCCTTCTTTCATCAGTCATCACTTAACAACCACATTTTTACCTCTATTTTCATTTCATGTTCTTCTTATCTGTTGTTGAAAGCAAAGATGTGTGTGTGTGTCTATATGTGTGTGTCTGTGTATGTATGTGTATGTGTGTTTCTGTATGGATGTGTATGTGCTGTCATGTATGTGTCTGTATATGTTTGTGCCCGTGCTTGGATGTGTCTGCGTGTATGTGTCTGCATGTGTGTTTGTGTGTATATGTCTGTGTTTATGTGTGTTTGTGGATGTGTTTGTGTGTATGTGTCTGTGTTTATGTGTATGTGTATGTGTCTGTGTTTATGTGTGTTTGTGGATGTGTGTGTGTTTATGTCTATGTTTGTGTGTATGTGACTGTTTTTGTGTGTTTGTGGATGTGTGTGTGTGTTTATGTGTATGTTTGTCTGTGTTTTTGTGTTTGTAGATATGTGTGTGTGTATGTTTATGTGTATGTTTGTGTATGTGAGTCTTATATATTTGTCATAATACCCAAATAAAATTTACATGCGTGTGTATGTGTCCGTGTGTTTGTATGTATATGTATGTGTGGGTATGTATGTATGTGTCTGTTTGTATGTGTGTGTATGTGTCTCTTTCTATGTGTTTGTGTCTATGTATATGTGTGTATGTGATAAGGTGGGACCTTGAAATTACAGATACAATCCATCCATGGGTTTCCAAACTGTTTCTGTCAACCCCTAGTTAACGTTAAGGGCTGGGTTTACCTGGGGATATGGTATAGCACATGTTTTCTTTAGGGACCACACTACACTGGTATCAAACCTTAAGGCCTTATCTAACCCCAGTATAGCACACATCCTCACTAGGGACCACACTATATTGGTATCAAACCTAGGACCTCACCATTATGAAGTGACCTCTTTCATCATTTGTACACCTTGTCTACACTCTTAGATGTTGATTATACACACAATACAATGCTACACACATATATATGTACATACATAGTCTCTCTCTCTCTCACACACACACATATATGCATACATAGACACACACACATACAAACAAACAGTCTTGTACACACACATACATACATAGGTTCAGATTAGTGGGGCAGTGGGGTATGTTAGTAACTGCCTCAATACAAACACGACAAGTTAGGAAATCACCAGTACAATCCATTAATGGAACAGTAAAACTATGTAAAACATTCCACAAATTTTGCATATAATAACTGTACATATACACATGTACAGATACAACTCAAAACATCCACACATACAATAACATCCATATATACACACACATACAACTCAAAACACACACATACAACTCAAAACATACACATCCACACATACAATAACATCCATATCTACACACACATACAACTCAAAACACACACATACAACTCAAAACACACACATCCACACATACAATAACATACATACCTGCACACACATACAACTCAAAACACACACATACAACTCAAAACACACACATCCACACATACAATAACATACATACCTGCACACACACACAACTCAAAACACACACATACTACTCAAAACATACACATCCACACATACAATATCATACATATCTACACACACATACAACTCAAAACATACACATCCACACATACAATATCATACATACCTACACACACATACAACTCAAAACACACACATCCACACATACAATAACATACATACCTACACACACATACAACTCAAAACACACACATCCACACATACAATAACATACATACCTGCACACACATACTACTCAAAACACACACATCCACACATACAATAACATACATACCTGCACACACATACAACTCAAAACACACACATACTACTCAAAACACACACATCCACACATACAATAACATACATAGCTGCACACACATACTACTCAAAACACACACATCCACACATACAATAACATACATACCTGCACA
>OZ024760.1:28914219-28916719 GCA_964016885.1 Eledone cirrhosa
AACGAGATCTTCAGAAGATCCCATTAAGGGTGAAAGCAGCGATTCTTTGCTTAAACTTTAATCTGTTATTTTAATAAATATTTGCTCTATGGTTCATATATATTTGATATATATTTATCCTTATTGAGCCCTCTTTGGATTTTAGTCTTCAAATTTATTATTATTACTTTATATCATCATCATCATCATTTTACGTCCGCTTTTCCCTGCTTGCAAGGGTGGGACAGGAACTAATTCTGGCTTGATTTCTACAGCTGGATGCCCTTCCTAACACCAACCTCATTTACAGTGAGTGCTGGGTGCTTTTTTTCCGTGGCAGCTCCACGACCACTTTGCAGTGGAATGATAGGGACCCCAGTCCCTATCATCTCATTTCTACAGCTGAGTAAACTGGAGCAATGTGAAATAAAGTGTTTTGCTCAAGGAAACAACACATCACCCGGTCTGAGAATTGAACTCACAACATTTCGATTGCAAGGCCAATGCTCTAACCACTAAGCCATGTGCCTCCATATATATATATATATATATATATATATATATATATATATATATATATATATATATATATATATATATATATATATATATATATATATATATATATATATATATATATATATATATATATATATATATATATATATATATATATATATATATATACATGCATGCATGGTGGCTGCCAACTCGTTTTCAAGTACGGCCACTACTTTATATCCATGTAGGAGAACCCCTACTGATGCGCTGAACGAGTGTGACTTTTTAGTCCAGCCAGTGACTTGAAAACTCTGGTACAAACACTACACTTGTGACAATTACTGACACATGGTGCTGGGCCCATGGTACCATCTGACGACAAGTGCAGAGAGATCTCCAGATATAAAGCAATTCCTGTGCCGTGAAGCTTTTATAGTGAGCAAAGGCACTACACAAAGCCAGTCCCACTCTCTTAACCAAGATGATATTTACCAAAAAGAAGAACAAGTCAACATCATTGGATACCATCAGGGTTGCAGGTGTTATATCAGAGTTTTCCTTCTCCTAGAATACATACATACATACATACATACATACATACATACATACATACATACATACATATACATACATATATATACACACACACATATATATACATAAAAACATTAATTGAAAAAGTTTGAAGCGATGAGTGTATATAAATTTTCTTAAAATTGTAGTATTCTCAGCACGATGGTAGCTGTAGACAGCTGGATACTATAGAGTAAAAGGTTGGGTTAAGATATAACCACATATTGAACAGGGAGCTGGAGAGAAAGGGGGAGAGCATGAGATGAGAAATGAGGGGTTTAGAGAGAGAGAGAGAGAGAGAGAAAAGGAGAGAGAGAGAGAGTGTCTAAAGCATGAGATGAGAAATGAGGGGTTTATAGTGAGAGAGAGAAAAGGAGAGAGAGAGTGTCTAAAGCATGAGATGAGAAATGAGGGGTTTATAGAGAGAGAGAGAAAAGGAGAGAGAGAGTGTCTAAAGCATGAGATGAGAAATGAGGGGTTTATAGTGAGAGAGAGTGAGAGAGAGTGTCTAAAGCATGAGATGAGAAATGAGGGGTTTATAGAGAGAGAGAGAAAAGGAGAGAGAGAGTGTCTAAAGCATGAGATGAGAAATGAGGGGTTTATAGAGAGAGAGAGAGAGAGAGAGAGAGTGTCTAAAGCATGAGATGAGAAATGAGGGGTTTATAGAGAGAGAGAGAAAAGGAGAGAGAGAGTGTCTAAAGCATGAGATGAGAAATTAGGGGTTTATAGAGAGAGAGAGAGAGTGTCTAAAGCATGAGATGAGAAGTGAGGGGTTTATAGAGAGAGAGAGAAAAGGAGAGAGAGAGTGTCTAAAGCATGAGATGAGAAATGAGGGGTTTATAGTGAGAGAGAGAGAGAGAGAGAGAGTGTCTAAAGCATGAGATGAGAAATGAGGGGTTTATAGTGAGAGAGAGAGAGAGAGTGTCTAAAGCATGAGATGAGAAATGAGGGGTTTATATATATAGAGAGAGAGAGAGAGTGTCTAAAGCATGAGATGAGAAATGAGGGGTTTATAGTGAGAGAGAGAGAGAGTGTCTAAAGCATGAGATGAGAAATGAGGGGTTTATAGAGAGAGAGAGAAAAGGAGAGAGGTGGAGAGGAGAAAAGCAGAAACAAGATCGATGAAGAAGGACTTATTAAAATTTAATGTAATTTTTTATTTTTATTTTGAAAAATGATTTATGCACAAGGCCAGCAATGTTTGGGTGAAAAGAAATTTGATTAAATTGACCCAAGTTTTTAACTGGTACTTTCTTTTATTGATTTTCTTGGAAAGATGAAAGACAAAGTTGACCTTAGCGGAATTTAAACTCAGAATGTAAAGGGCCGTAACTCTATGACACAAAACATGACCAACATTCCACGGATTCTGCCAAACACCACCATTAAAATAATGGTCTCTGATTTAGGCACATTACTCTATATTTACTATTCTATTTTCGTGTTA
>OZ024760.1:28921719-28926719 GCA_964016885.1 Eledone cirrhosa
CATTCTACTGACATGGCTTAAGAGGCTGTTTGCACAATTGCAAATGAATCAAATATTGTTATTAGCGGTGGATTGGCAGTATTGGTAGAGGGTCGGATGTCATGCTTTGACGCATGGAGTTACGTCCCTTTACGATCTGAGTTCAAATCCCGCCGAGGTTAACTTTGCCTTTCATCCTTACGGGGTCGATAAAATAAAGTACCAGTAATGTACTGGGTAATTGCTGGCCTTGTGCCGAAAGTAGAAACAATTATTATTATTCGAAAACTCACATTTACATTTCTTACATTCAGCCATGAGAGCGGTAAAACTTCTGTTAGGTATTTATTTATATATATATATATATATGTATATATATATATATGAATGTGTATATATATATATATATATATATATATATATATATATGAATGTGTATATATATATATATATATATATATATATATATGAATGTGTATATATATATATATTGTTATACACAGAAACGAAATATATATATATATATATATATATATATATAGATATAGATATGAATGTGTATATATATATATATAGGTATGAATGTGTATATATATATATAGATAGATATGAATGTGTATATATATATATTGTTATACACAGAAACGAAATATATATATATATATATATATAGATATAGATATGAATGTGTATATATATATATATATAGGTATGAATGTGTATATATATATATTGTTATACACAGAAACGAAATATATATATATATATATATATATATATAGATATAGATATGAATGTGTATATATATATAGATATGAATGTGTATATATATATATAGATAGATATGAATGTGTATATATATATATAGATAGATATGAATGTGTATATATATATATAGATAGATATGAATGTGTATATATATATATAGATAGATATGAATGTGTATATATATATATATAGATAGATATGAATGTATATATATATATATATATATATATATATATATATATATATATATATATAGATATGAATGTGTGTATATATATAGATATGAATGTGTGTATATATATAGATATGAATGTGTGTATATATATAGATATGAATGTGTGTATATATATAGATATGAATGTGTATATATATAGAGATATGAATGTGTATATATATAGAGATATGAATGTGTATATATATAGATATGAATGTGTATATATATAGATATGAATGTGTATATATATAGATATGAATGTGTATATATATAGATATGAATGTGTATATATATATATATATATATATATATATATATATATATATAAATGTGTATATATATATATATAGATATAAATGTGTATATATATAGATATAAATGTGTATATATATATATATATAAATGTGTATATATATATAGATATAAATGTGTATATATATATATATATAAATGTGTATATATATATATATATATAAATGTGTATATATATATATGAATGTGTATATATATATATATATATATGAATGTGTATATATATATATATATATGAATGTGTGTATATATATATATATATATATGAATGTGTATATATATATATAGATATGAATGTGTATATATATATATATATATATATATATATATATAGATATGAATGTGTGTATATATATATATATATATATATATATATAGAGATATGAATGTGTGTATATATATATATATATATATATATATATATATATATAGATATATATATATATAGATATCTCTATATATATATATATATATCACATTATATATATATACACACATTTATATATATATTCATATCTATATATATATAATGTGTGTGATGCCACACATACACACGTGTGTGTGTGTTGTGGTAAAAATAAAATGTATTATTTGGAGCAATATCTGTCATCATCAGAGAAGTAGGGGCAGTGAACTCTTTTAGAGCACACCAGATGGCAGCACTGTGATATGGCTTCTTACATAAAACTATTCTAAGTGTGTTGTCAATGTGTCATAAATACTAATGCTGGTGTCTTACTATTTGTGAAATGGGGAAGAATTGTGTGTGTGTGACGGGGTTTCTGTGTGTGTGTGTGTGTGTGTGAGACGGGGTTTCTGTGTGTGTGTGATGGGGGTCTCTGTGTGTGTGACGGGGTCTCTGTGTGTGTAAGTGCGTGTTTATGGGTGTATGTATAAGTGTTTCTGTGTGTGTGTGTATGTGTTTCTCTGTGTGTGTATGTGCATGTAGGTGTTTCTCTGTGTACGTGTGTGTGTGTGTGTAAGTGTTTATGTGTGTCTGTGATGGTGTGTGTATAAGTATTTCTCTGTGTGGTTGTATGTGGTTGTATGTGAAGATGTTTATATATGTTCACTATATTAACATATGTAGTGTCATCATTATCATGTGTATGTAATCATCATCATCGTTTAACGTCCATGTTCCACGCTTGCATGGGTTTGGACGGGAGTTTTCCCACTTGAGGCAAGAGTGGTTGTCTTGCTCGCATAGGACTGTCTGGCAGGTTTTCTACAGTTGGATGCCCTTCCTAACACCAACCACATTTACAGTGTGGGACTGGGAGGTTTTTACTGTGTTGCCTACACGGCCACATTACAGCGTGGACTGTCTGGTGGGTTTTCTACAGTTGGATGCCCTTCCTAACACCAACCACATTTACAGTGTGGGACTGGGAGGTTTTTACTGTGTTGCCTACACGGCCACATTACAGCGTGGACTGTCTGGCGGGTTTTCTACAGCTGGATGCCCTTCCTAACACCAACCACATTTACAGTGTGGGGCTGGGAGGTTTTTACCGTGTTGCCTACACGGCCACATTTACAGCGTGGACTGTCTGGCGGGATTTCTACAGCTGGATGCCCTTCCTAACACCAACTACATTTACAGCGTGGACTGTGTGTTTTTTTTTTTTGTCGTGACACCTACACTATCTCATTTGTTTCGGCCTGGATATTGTGGCACCAACTTTACATTGAAAGGGGCGGTGTGGATGGGGTGGGGGTGGTGGGACGGGGGTGTTTTTTGTTAGAGATGCCTACTGACTGTAGTAGGTTTTACTTTGTATTTAGGTAAGGCGGGTCTTCTCTATTACTGAGTACCGCCAAAGGTCTCGGTCCAGTGACATTGTCTTGGAGAGGTGTAAGTGTGTGAGGTCGGAATTTATCAGCTCGTCCCAGGTTTTTCTGGGTCTGCCTACTCCGTGGCTACCATCTATCTTTATTGCCCTGCACTTTGCTATACAGCTGTCGTCTTTCATGCGCATCATGTGACCATACCAACGTAGCCTTCTCTCGAGTAAACAACATCTGATCCCTCTTATTTCTAATTTTTTCCTTAGTTCGTTTATGCTTTGCCGTTCACGTATATTACTATTACACATCCAGCGGAGCATGCAAGCTTCGTTCCTCTCTAGTCTGCGTATATCCTCTGCACACAATGCCCAGGTCTCACTGCCATGCAACATTGCTGTTCGTATGCAGGCATCATACAACCTGCCTTTCATTTTTAGGGAGAACCCTTTAGCGGCTAATAGTGGTATAATCTCTCTGAACTTTTTCCATCCAGTTCTGACTCTAGCTACTGTACTTTCAGAGCACCATCCCCCACTGCTGATTTTGTCCCCCAGGTAACGGAAGCTGTCCACTATTTCTATAGAACCCTCTGCGCAATTGAAAGAGCTAGTATTTTGTGGGCACTTGCTGCTACTTATTGCACCAGAGCACCGGCCACATGTAAAATCTGTGTTCTTAGTTAGCTTACCTGTGATCCCACTACATCTCTTATGCACCCATACTTTGCATTTGGGACATAAAATGGAGTTTCTACCTACGCCTTTCCTACACACTGAGCATGGCCATTTCCCGGAAGGGACCGGCGCCTTATTTTCTTTCCTACAAACTTGAACTTTAGTCTTAGCCAGGTTAATTTTAAGGCCTTTTGATTCTAGGCCGTGCTTCCATGTTTGGAATTTCTTCTCTAGCTCGGCCATTGATTCAGCTATGAGCGTTAGATCATCTGCGTATAGGAGTTCCCATGGGCAGCCGGTCTTGAACTCCTCTGTTATAGCCTGAAGGGCAATAATAAATAGTAGGGGCCTAAGAACAGAGCCCTGATGGACACCAACTTTTACGCTAAACTCTTCACTATATTCGTTGTTAATTCTAACCTTGCTCACTGTTTCTTTATACATGGCTTGTATAGCTCTCACAAGCCATTCGTCAACACCTAGTTTTCTAAGAGCCCACTAGATAATGGAACGGGGGACTCTGTCGAAGGCTTTCTCCAAGTCGACAAAGGCTAAGTATAGGGGTTTACTTTTAGCTAGGTACTTCTGTAGTTGTCGTACAATGAAAAGAGCATCTGTGGTACTTTTGCCTGACACAAACCCGAACTGCATTTCATCTAGATCGATTCTTTCTCTGATTAGTTGCGCTATTACTTTTTCCGTGACCGTCATGACCTGGTCGATTAATTTAATGCCTCTATAGTTACTCCTATCTAGGGCGTCTCCTTTATCCTTGTAACAGTTAATGATGATGCTGCTACGCCAGTCCTTCGGAACAACCCCATTCTGTATGACTTGGTTTACTATCCAGGTGACCATGGTGTGTCCCACCGTTCCAGAGGCCTTCAGCATCTCAGCAACTATTTCCGAAGGCTCAGCTGCCTTACCCGTCTTCATATCTTTGATTGCCTTACTTATTATACTACCTTCAACTAACACTGCTGGTCCCTCTATGGGATCGATCTGGGGGAGACTATCCTTCTCCCATTTATTCTCCTCATTTAGTAGCCTCTCGTAGTGACACTTCCAAGCGACCTTCTTATCAGAGTCAGTGATGGCAAGTACACCGTTATCATTACGGAGACACTTCTCCCCGACAATATCACGGTTTTCCTTGACACATTGCCTAGCAATCCTGAACACCTCACGTTTTTGGTCCTCGCGTTGTAGAACATGCATGAACTTTCTTTCCTCTGCTTCCCTTCTTGCGAAGTACACTTGTC
>OZ024760.1:28931719-28996719 GCA_964016885.1 Eledone cirrhosa
ATATATATATTTATATATGTATATGTATATATATATTTATGTATATGTATATATATATTTATATATATGTATATGTATATATATATTTATATATATATATGTATATATTTGTATATATATATTTATATATATATATATGTATATATTTATTTATATATATATATATTTATATATATATATATATAAACCCATGCTAGCGTGGAAGATGAATGTTAAACAATGACGATGATGGTATATATATATGTATATACACACAAACACGTGTGTTTGCTCTGCATGTGTATGTATGGGTGTGTATTATGCATGTGTGTATATATATATATGTATACACATACACATATATATATGTATCTCTCTCTCTCTCTCTCTCTTACTCTCTCTCTCTCTCTAACTCTCTCTCTCTCTATATATATATATATAACAGTGTCAATGTTTTAAATCAGCTTTTCCATACTTTCATTTGTTGAATGAATATGTTCTTGTCAACCATCTCTCTCCCCTCATTGCAGTCCTTCATCTCTCCCAACTCCTTGCAGCCCTTCATCTCTCTCCCCTCCTTGCAGCCCTTCATCTCTCTCCCCTCCTTGCAGCCCTTCATCTCTCTCCCCTCCTTGCAGTCCTTCATCTCTCTCCCCTCCTTGCAGTCCTTCATCTCTCTCCACTCCTTGCAGTCCTTCATCTCTCTCCCCTCCTTGTAGTCCTTCATCCCTCTCCCCTCCTTGCAGTCCTTCATCTCTCTCCACTCCTTGCAGTCCTTCATCTCTCTCCCCTCCTTGTAGTCCTTCATCCCTCTCCCCTCCTTGCAGTCCTTCATCTCTCTCCACTCCTTGTAGTCCTTCATCTCTCTCCCCTCCTTTCAGTCCTTCATCTCTCTCCCCTCCTTGCAGTCCTTCATCTCTCTCCCCTCCTTGCAGTCCTTCATCTCTCTCCCCTCCTTGCAGTCCTTCATCTCTCTCCCCTCCTTGCAGTCCTTCATCTCTCTCCCCTCCTTGTAGTCCTTCATCTCTCTCCCCTCCTTGCAGTCCTTCATCTCTCTCCCCTCCTTGCAGTCCTTCATCTCTCTCCCCTCCTTGTAGTCCTTCATCTCTCTCCCCACATTGCAGTCCTTCATCTCTCTCCCCTCCTTGCAGTCCTTCATCTCTCTCCACTCCTTTCAGTCCTTCATCTCTCTCTACTCCTTGCAGTCCTTCATCTCTCTCCCCTCCTTGCAGTCCTTCATCTCTCTCCACTCCTTTCAGTCCTTCATCTCTCTCCCCTCCTTGCAGTCCTTCATCTCTCTCCCCTCCTTGTAGTCCTTCATCTCTCTCCCCACATTGCAGTCCTTCATCTCTCCCAACTCCTTGCAGTCCTTCATCTCTCTCCACTCCTTGCAGTCCTTCATCTCTCTCCCCTCCTTGCAGCCCTTCATCTCTATCCCCTCCTTGCAGTCCTTCATCTCTCTCCACTCCTTGCAGTCCTTCATCTCTCCCAACTCCTTGCAGTCCTTCATCTCTCTCCACTCCTTTCAGTCCTTCATCTCTCTCCCCTCCTTGCAGTCCTTCATCTCTCTCCCCTCCTTGTAGTCCTTCATCTCTCTCCCCTCCTTGCAGTCCTTCATCTCTCTCCCCTCCTTGCAGTCCTTCATCTCTCTCCACTCCTTGCAGTCCTTCATCTCTCTCCCCTCATTGCAGTCCTTCATCTCTCCCAACTCCTTGCAGTCCTTCATCTCTCTCCCCACATTGCAGTCCTTCATCTCTCTCCCCACATTGCAGTCCTTCATCTCTCTCCCCTCCTTGCAGTCCTTCATCTCTCTCCCCTCCTTGCAGTCCTTCATCTCTCTCCCCTCCTTGCAGTCCTTCATCTCTCTCCACTCCTTTCAGTCCTTCATCTCTCTCCACTCCTTTCAGTCCTTCATCTCTCTCCACTCCTTGCAGCCCTTCATCTCTCTCCCCTCCTTGCAGCCCTTCATCTCTCTCCACTCCTTGCAGCCCTTCATCTCTCTCCACTCCTTGCAGCCCTTCATTCCTCTCCCTCCTTGCAATCCTTCATCTCTCTCCCCTCCTTGCAGTCCTTCATCTCTCTCCCCTCCTTGCAGTCCTTCATCTCTCTCCCCTCCTTGCAGTCCTTCATCTCTCTCCACTCCTTGCAGTCCTTCATCTCTCTCCCCTCCTTGCAGTCCTTCATCTCTCTCCCCTCCTTGCAGTCCTTCATCCCTCTCCACTCCTTGCAGTCCTTCATCTCTCTCCCCTCCTTGCAGTCCTTCATCTCTCTCCACTCCTTGCAGTCCTTCATCTCTCTCCCCTCATTGCAGTCCTTCATCTCTCTCCACTCCTTTCAGTCCTTCATCTCTCTCCCCTCCTTGCAGTCTTTCATCCCTCTCCACTCCTTGCAGTCCTTCATCTCTCTCCCCTCCTTGCAGTCCTTCATCTCTCTCCACTCCTTGCAGTCCTTCATCTCTCTCCCCTCCTTGCAGTCCTTCATCTCTCTCCCCTCCTTGCAGTCCTTCATCTCTCTCCACTCCTTGCAGTCCTTCATCTCTCTCCCCTCCTTGCAGCCCTTCATCCCTCTCCACTCCTTGCAGTCCTTCATCTCTCTCCCCTCCTTGCAGTCCTTCATCTCCCTCCCCTCCTTGCAGTCCTTCATCTCCCTCCCCTCCTTGCAGTCCTTCATCCCCCTCCCCTCCTTGCAGTCCTTCATCCCTCTCCCTCCTTGCAGTCCTTCATCTCTCTCCACTCCTTGCAGTCCTTCATCTCCCTCCCCTCCTTGCAGTCCTTCATCTCCCTCCCCTCCTTGCAGTCCTTCATCCCTCTCCCCTCCTTGCAGTCCTTCATCTCTCTTCCCTCCTTGCAGTCCTTCATCTCTCTCCCTCCTTGCAGTCCTTCATCTCTCTCCCCTCCTTGCAGTCCTTCATCTCTCTCCCCTCCTTGCAGTCCTTCATCCCTCTCCACTCCTTGCAGTCCTTCATCTCTCTCCCCTCCTTGCAGTCCTTCATCTCTCTCCACTCCTTGCAGTCCTTCATCTCCCTCCCCTCCTTGCAGTCCTTCATCTCCCTCCCCTCCTTGCAGTCCTTCATCCCTCTCCCCTCCTTGCAGTCCTTCATCTCTCTCCCCTCCTTGCAGTCCTTCATCTCTCTCCCTCCTTGCAGTCCTTCATCTCTCTCCCTCCTTGCAGTCCTTCATCTCTCTCCACTCCTTGCAGTTCTTCATCTCCCTCCCCTCCTTGCAGTCCTTCATCTCTCTCCCCTCCTTGCAGTCCTTCATCTCTCTCCCCTCCTTGCAGTCCTTCATCTCTCTCCACTCCTTGCAGTTCTTCATCTCCCTCCCCTCCTTGCAGTCCTTCATCCCTCTCCACTCCTTGCAGTCCTTCATCTCTCTCCCCTCCTTGCAGTCCTTCATCTCTCTCCCCTCCTTGCAGTCCTTCATCCCTCTCCACTCCTTGCAGTCCTTCATCTCGCTCCCCTCCTTGCAGTCCTTCATCTCTCTCCCCTCCTTGCAGTCCTTCATCTCTCTCCACTCCTTGCAGTCCTTCATCTCTGTCCACTCCTTGCACTTCTTCATCTCCCTCCCCTCCTTGCAGTCCTTCATCTCTCTCCCTCCTTGCAGTCCTTCATCTCTCTCCCCTCCTTGCAGTCCTTCATCTCTCTCCCCTCCTTGCAGTCCTTCATCCCTCTCCACTCCTTGCAGTCCTTCATCTCTCTCCCCTCCTTGCAGTCCTTCATCTCTCTCCACTCCTTGCAGTCCTTCATCTCTCTCCCCTCATTGCAGTCCTTCATCTCTCTCCCCTCCTTGCAGTCCTTCATCTCTCTCCCCTCCTTGCAGTCCTTCATCTCTCTCCACTCCTTGCAGTTCTTCATCTCCCTCCCCTCCTTGCAGTCCTTCATCTCTCTCCACTCCTTGCAGTTCTTCATCTCCCTCCCCTCCTTGCAGTCCTTCATCTCTCTCCCCTCCTTGCAGTTCTTCATCTCCCTCCCCTCCTTGCAGTCCTTCATCTCTCTCCACTCCTTGCAGTTCTTCATCTCCCTCCCCTCCTTGCAGTCCTTCATCTCTCTCCCCTCCTTGCAGTCCTTCATCTCTCTCCACTCCTTGCAGTTCTTCATCTCCCTCCCCTCCTTGCAGTCCTTCATCTCTCTCCCCTCCTTGCAGTCCTTCATCTCTCTCCCCTCCTTGCAGTCCTTCATCCCTCTCCACTCCTTGCAGTCCTTCATCTCCCTCCCCTCCTTGCAGTCCTTGATCTCTCTCCCCTCCTTGCAGTCCTTCATCTCTCTCCCCTCCTTGCAGTCCTTCATCTCTCTCCACTCCTTGCAGTTCTTCATCTCCCTCCCCTCCTTGTAGTCCTTCATCCCTCTCCACTCCTTGCAGTCCTTCATCTCTCTCCCTCCTTGCAGTCCTTCATCTCTCTCCCCTCCTTGCAGTCCTTCATCCCTCTCCACTCCTTGCAGTCCTTCATCTCCCTCCCCTCCTTGCAGTCCTTCATCTCTCTCCCCTCCTTGCAGTCCTTCATCTCTCTCCACTCCTTGCAGTCCTTCATCTCTGTCCACTCCTTGCACTTCTTCATCTCCCTCCCCTCCTTGCAGTCCTTCATCTCTCTCCCTCCTTGCAGTCCTTCATCTCTCTCCCCTCCTTGCAGTCCTTCATCTCTCTCCACTCCTTGCAGTTCTTCATCTCCCTCCCCTCCTTGCAGTCCTTCATCTCTCTCCACTCCTTGCAGTTCTTCATCTCCCTCCCCTCCTTGCAGTCCTTCATCTCTCTCCTCTCCTTGCAGTCCTTCATCTCTCTCCCCTCCTTGCAGTCCTTCATCCCTCTCCACTCCTTGCAGTCCTTCATCTCTCTCCCCTCCTTGCAGTCCTTCATCTCTCTCCCCTCCTTGCAGTCCTTCATCCCTCTCCCCTCCTTGCAGTCCTTCATCTCTCTCCCCTCCTTGCAGTCCTTCATCTCTCTCCACTCCTTGCAGTCCTTCATCTCTGTCCACTCCTTGCAGTTCTTCATCTCCCTCCCCTCCTTGCAGTCCTTCATCTCTCTCCCCTCCTTGCAGTCCTTCATCTCTCTCCCTCCTTGCAGTCCTTCATCTCTCTCCACTCCTTGCAGTTCTTCATCTCCCTCCCCTCCTTGCAGTCCTTCATCTCTCTCCCCTCCTTGCAGTCCTTCATCCCTCTCCACTCCTTGCAGTCCTTCATCTCTCTCCCCTCCTTGCAGTCCTTCATCTCTCTCCCTCCTTGCAGTCCTTCATCTCTCTCCCCTCCTTGCAGTCCTTCATCTCCTCTGTCAGCTACATTTATTTAAGATCAGCTTTCACAACTTTCACCCAGGTTTTTGTTAGTCTTCCTCTGCTGCAGCTCCTCTCTGTCTGGGGTTCTGAGAATGCAGGAAGTTTCCACTGCCACGGGCTCAACCACAAACCTATCATAGAGCAGGGACCTGATCTGGGGACCAGAAAACCAGAAGTTTCCACTGCCACGGGCTCAACCACAAACCTATCATAGAGCAGGGACCTGATCTGGGGACCAGAAAACCAGAAGTTTCCACTGCCACGGGCTCAACCACAAACCTATCATAGAGCAGGGACCTGATCTGGGGACCAGAAAACCAGAAGTTTCCACTGCCACAGACTTTACCACAAACCCTATCATATGACCAGGGATCTGATCTGGGGACCAGGAACACGCAATGTCTACACTGCGACAGGTTCAACCACAAACCTATCTCATAAGCAGGGTTGTCTGGGGTGCTAAGAACACGCAATGTCTACACTGCGACAGGTTCAACCACAAACCTATCTCATGAGCAGGGTTGTCTGGGGTGCTAAGAACACTAGAAGTCTCCACTGCAACAGACTCAACCACAAACCTATCTCATGAGCAGGGTTGTCTGGGGTGCTAAGAACACTAGAAGTCTCCACTGCAACAGACTCAACCACAAACCTATCTCATGAGCAGGGTTGTCTGGGGTGCTAAGAACACTAGAAGTCTCCACTGCAACAGACTCAACCACAAACCTATCTCATGAGCAGGGTTGTCTGGGGTGCTAAGAACACTAGAAGTCTCCACTGCAACAGACTCAACCACAAACCTATCACATGAGCAGGGTTGTCTGGGGTGCTAAGAACACTAGAAGTCTCCACTGCAACAGACTCAACCACAAACCTATCTCATGAGCAGGGTTGTCTGGGGTGCTAAGAACACTAGAAGTCTCCACTGCAACAGACTCAACCACAAACCTATCTCATGAGCAGGGTTGTCTGGGGTGCTAAGAACACTAGAAGTCTCCACTGCAACAGACTCAACCACAAACCTATCTCATGAGCAGGGTTGTCTGGGGTGCTAAGAACACTAGAAGTCTCCACTGACACAGGTTCAACATACCAGTGCAGTCTTCTCTTTTGAACTTTCCATCTCATTCCTCTTATACCCAACTCCTTTCTCAGACATCTTTGCTTTATCCTTCACATTGGACAATATGCTGTGTGAAAGTGTGGAGTATTTCTTGGAAAACCTCAACACTATATAATATATACACTCTCTTTATGTATATGATATATGTATATACACACCAACCGATATGTGATTGGGACTCAATGTTTCCATCCTGCTGAGGTTAGCTTTGTTTTTCATCCTCACAGGGTCGATAAAATAAAGTACCAGTAATACACTGGGGTCAATTTAATTGACTTTCCTCTCCCCCCAAAATTGCTGGCCTTGTGCCTGAAGCAGGAACCATTGTTAACGTTACACATCCATTGAAGCATGCTTACTTCGTTTCTTTCTAGTTTTCACATGTCCTCTACATTCACCACCCATGTCTCATATGTAGCATCACATATCCACTACATTCACCACCATATGTCTCACATGTAGCACCACATATCCACTACATTCACCACCCATGTCTCACATGTAGCATCATATGTCCTCTACATTCACCAACCATGTCTCACATGTAGCATCACATGTCCTCTATATTCACCACTACATGTCTTGCTACCATGTAGCACCACATGTCCTCTACATTCACCACCCATGTTTCATATGTAGCATCACATATCCACTACATTCACCACCATATGTCTCACATGTAGCATCACATATCCACTACATTCACCACCCATGTCTCGCTACCATGTAGCATTGCGCGTGTAGTTGCATCATACAGCTGGTGTTTTGTATGTAGAGAGAAACCTTTTGTTGTGTATGTGTGCTTGCACACACGTGTGCATGTATGTGTGTGTGCACATGCATACATGTGTCTGTGCACACGCATACATACATATGTGTGTGTGAGTGTGTATGTGTGTGTTATGTGTATGTAATCATTTTGTATCCGTTTTCCATAATGTCATAAGTGTGTATGTATATGTATATATATATGTATGGGTGTGTATATATATGTAATGTGTGTATGTATATGTATATATATTTGTATGTGTGTGTATATATATATATATATATATATGTATGTAATGTGTGTATGTATGTGTATATATATTTGTATGTGTGTATGTAAATGTATATATATTCGTATGTGTGTGTATATATATATGTAATGAGTGTATGTAAATGTATATATATTTGTATGTGTGTGTATATATATATATGTAGTGTGTGTATGTATATGTATATATATTTGTATGTGTGTGTATATATATGGAATGTGTGTTTGTATATGTATATATATTTGTATGTGTGTGTATATATATATATATATGTAATGTGTGTATATATATATATATATGTAATGTGTGTATGTATATATATTTGTATGTGTGTGTATATATATATATGTAATGTGTATACATATGTAATGTGTGTATGTATATGTAATGTGTGTGTATGTATATGTAATGTGTGTATGTATATGTAATGTGTGTGTATGTATATGTAATGTGTGTGTGTATGTATATAATGTATATTTATTTATTTGTGAGTGTGTGTGTGTGTATAATATGTGTGTGTTTGTGTATGGATATTTATTTGTGTGTGTGTACATGTATGTGTATGTATATCTATTTGTGAGTGTGTATGTGAATATATATATATGTGTGTGTGTAGACAATGTTGGCAAACCTCCATATTGTAGCAATGGCTTCTTCAATGTTATTCATTAGACAAAGTTTTCATTTACAAAGACCTTCATCAGATTTACTTTGTCACTGATGCATGAACATCACCACACCACACCTCCACCACCACTATACCACCACCGCCACTACCATACCACCGCCATACCCCACCACCACCACCATACCACCACAATACCTCCATCACCATATCACCACTACCACCACCATACCACAACCATACCACCACTACCACCACCATACCTCCATCACCATATCACCACCACTACCACCATACCTTCACCATACCACCACCACCATATCACCACCACCATACCACCACCACCACCACCACCACCATAGATCCACCATACCACCACCACCACCACCATCATACCACCACCACCACCACCATAGCTCCACCATACCACCATCACCACCACCATACTTCCACCAACACCACTATATCTTCACCACCACCATACCTCCACCACCACCATACCTCCACCACCACCATACCACCACCATACCACCACCATATCACCACCATCACCACCACCATATCACCACCACCATATCACCACCATCACCACCATACCACCACCACCACCACCACCATAAAGCACCCAGTCCACACTGTAAATGAGGTTGGTGTTAGGAAGGACATCCAGCTGTAGAAATCAAACCTAAATCAGTTCTGTGTGAGCAAGACATGGTCACCTGACCTGGCATTGTTCACAACAGGATAACTCGTCTAACCCATGCCAGCATGGAAAAATTAAATGATGATGATGATATATATAAACTGAAAAAATGAAACAAAATTTCATTTCTCACTCTTAGTACGGCTGTTACTTAAATATAAGTATTTATACGTACATACATTCATGTATACAGATGTACAGTAGTATGTATACATATATATATGTATACATACATGCACACATATATATATATGTACGTATGGATTCACCGAACATTTATTATAATGCTCGGTGTATTTGTAAACAAACATCCCGAATTAAGCCGTACAGTGTCTAGCAACCATCCATACGTACATATATATATGTGTGCATGTATGTATATATATATATATATATATATATACATACTACTGTACGTCTGTATACATGTATGTACGTACGTATATTTAAGTAACAGCCGTACTAAGAGTGAGAAATGAAATTTCGTTTCATTTTTTCCGTTTATCGTTTTCAGTACCCCGGCTGATTAACCCACTCGATATGCAAATTAGGCTGCTCAGCCGTTAATATGCATAAGGAAAGTATATACTTTCAGATGTTCAACCATCTGGCAGGAAGGTATACATTGCTGATGATAGCTAATAAGCTTGAAACTAGTACAGCGTTCCTTTGTCAGTGTTGAACAAACGAGCAACGGTGGTTGCTAGACACTGTAGGCTTAATTCGGGATGTTTGTTTACAAACACACCGAGCATTATAATAAATGTTCGGTGAATACATACGTACATATATATATGTGTGCATGTATGTATATACATATATATATACATACTACTGTATATATATATACATACTACTGTACGTCTGTATACATGTATGTATGTACATATACATACTTATATATGATATATATATATATAAATACACACACACACACACACATATGTATATATATATATATGTGTGTGTGTATATATATATATATATATATATTAAATTCATAGGGATATATGTATATATTTAGACATATATTTAGACATAGTCACAGATACATATATAAGTGTGACTACCTTTCTCGGTGTGGCTCAACTTTAATTAAGCAAATAAGCGAAACTGCCGGCAGTCGGGACTAGAGGAAGTTTGGTAAAGTTTATATGCATTTGTCCTTCTAACTTCTATTTTAAACCTAACTCCGTGTAGTTGATTATTTGTCTAATTAATTTCTACAGGCTAAAAGGAATGACTAGATAAATTTTATCTTGCTGTCCCTCGCAGAAGATAGTCTGTGTCATTTGTCTATTATTTCTTCATAGTTACATTTTAAACTTATAGCCTCGTTTAAATGATTATTTATGTGGTTGATTTCTGTGGACTAGGGAGAGGAAAGACTGTATATATTTTATCTAATAATTCTTCAAACTTGCAATTTTATATATATATATATATATATATATATATATATGAATACACACACATATATATGTATATGCGTGTGTGTGTGTGTGTGTATATATATATTTATATATATAGAATAGAAAACGAAAAATCAGTGATGCATCTGAACTCAATTTATTGAGTATTACAAATGTTTCCCTGGCGGACAGCTCGAGACGCTCCGAAATCATTAGACGTGTCCGTCGAACCTGCGGGTCCAGAGTCAGACAGATCCACACAATGATCGCGTCTCGAGCTGTCTGCCGGGGAAACAATTGTAACGCACAATAAATTGAGTTCAGATGCATCACTGATTTTTCGTTTTCTATTCTATCATACTCTGCTCTGTAAGAGCATAGAGTGCTCAACCGGCATACCGCCTATGGAAGCATCTTAGCTACCATCAGACATATGTATATATATATTCTAAACATATTTGATGTTTTGATTCATTATTTGTATATATATATATACATATATATATATATATATATATATATATATATATATATGTATATATATATATATATATATATAGAGAGAGAGCTATATATTGTGTTTATACCAAATATATATTGTGTAGAAGAATATATACGCAGGTGGAATCATAAGAGAAACTAGTGCTATTTCATACCTGGAGATTATGACTAAAAATCGATCTGATGAGTACCTGTGTCTCATGTGGTTAAATTTTAATCGATAGTTTGTCTTCAACGATTGAATATATTGATTTTTTTTTTATATTCATTTTTATTTATGATCGAATATATTGCTTTTTATTTTTATTCTTATTTATGATCGAATATATTGATTTTTGTTTATTGATTTTTATTTTTATTTTCGATGATCGATTACATAAATTGATTTTTAGCCATAGCCTCCGTGGATTCCGTCATAGCCGTCACAATGTTGACCAACGTGGCCATTTAGGTCGCCAGCAATAATTATATAGTCACTGTTGGTTATTTGGGAGGTAGTGAGCATCAGTGTCTCATAGAATCTGTCTTTTATAGCGCCAGGCAGTCCGGATTGGGGCACGTATGCCGATATTACTGTCACAGTAGTTCTATTTAGAACAAGTCTTATTTTAATTATTCTGTCATTTACTCTATTTACATCTATTATCTTATCCACCCATTTTTCTGCTAACATGATTCCTAATCCACCTATCCCATTGTCATTTCCCACCCAGAAAAGCTTATAGCAACGTTTTTTACCCACAATGAATCTAGCAGACCCGCCCCTCCACCTGGTCTCTTGGATACAGCAAACATCAACCTCCTTACGTTCAAGCATTTCTACAACCTCGTTAGAGCGGCCTTTTAAGGTGCCTACATTTATGGTACCAACTCTGAAGTTTTGGATTGTGTTTGGAGGATGGGGCGCAGGGATGGGTGAGGGGGTTGGGGTTATGTTGGCCATCCGTGGCCGAAACAAATATATATATATATGGAGGCACATGGCTTAGTGGTTAGAGCATTGGCCTTGCAATCGAAAGGTTGTCAGTTCAATACTCAGACCGGGTGATGTGTTGTTTCCTTGAGCAAGACACTTTATTTCACATTGCTCCAATTTACTCAGCTGTAGAAATGAGATGATAGAACTGGGGTCCTATCATTCCACTGCAAAGTGGTTGTGGAGGTGCCACGGCAAAAAAAGCACCCAGCACTCACTGTAAATGAGGTTGGTGTTAGGAAGGGCATCCAGCTGTAGAAATCAAGCCAGAATCAGTTCCCGTCCCACCCTTGCAAGCAGGGAAAAAGCGGACATAAAATGAAATGATGATGGTGGTGGTGGTGGTGGTGGTGGTGGTGGTGTGTGTGTGTGTATATGTGTGTGTCTTTATATAAACAGGCTATTTTCCTCCTGTCTAGATTATTAATCAACTCATTTCTTAGTCCAAAGTATTTATTTAGGACAAGTCAATTACTCCTTTACGTTTGTGAGGTTTTGTAAATGGGAGATCAATGAAATGGAACGTTATACTGAGGTCAATTCAATTATATATATCTACCTCTCTATCTATTTATATGCATATATATATAATATATATATACATTTATATATATATATATATATTTGAAAAAAAAGGAAAAGAATGACTTTACTTGTAGTGTTAAAACATTTTTTGATTTAATTTTATATTATAATATTATGAGTTGGTATATATATATAATATATAAACGTTTGTATTTGTAAAGCCAAAACATTGTAGGTATGGACATAGAATAAAAATGCAAATGCATTTGCATTTTATGTCCATACCTACATTGTTTTGGCTTTACAAATACAAACGTTTATACCTCATTACACAATGCTTCAAGTGAACTATAACTTCCTCCATATATATATATAAATATATTTATATATATATATATATAAATATATATATATATATATTCCATAGGTTATAGATTCCATACACTGGTGGTTTTTTTCCCTGTTTTATTGATAGCGCACTGTATATCCCTCTCTCTGGTGTGTTACCTTTTCAACATATTGTATTTTAAAGAGCTCAGGATCTCTTCTCCTTTGAGCACATTATTTACAGGGAATAGCGAGGGCCTATGCCTCCATTAATTTATCGTGATATATATATATATATATATATATATATATATATATATATATATATATATATATATATATATATATATATATATATATATATATATATATATATATATATATATGGGAACTCCTATACGCAGATGATCTAACGCTCATAGCTGAATCAATGGCCGAGCTAGAGAAGAAATTCCAAACATGGAAGCACGGCCTAGAATCAAAAGGCCTTAAAATTAACCTGGCTAAGACTAAAGTTCTAGTTTGTAGGAAAGAAAATAAGGCGCCGGTCCCTTCCGGGAAATGGCCATGCTCAGTGTGTAGGAAAAGCGTAGGTAGAAACTCCATTTTATGTCCCAAATGCAAAGTATGGGTGCATAAAAGATGTAGTGGGATCACAGGTAAGCTAACTAAGAACATAGATTTTACATGTGGCCGGTGCTCTGGTGCAATAAGTAGCAGCAAGTGCCCACAAAATACTAGCTCTTTCAATTGCGCAGAGGGTTCTATAGAAATAGTGGACAGCTTCCGTTACCTGGGCGACAAAATCAGCAGTGGGGGAGGGTGCTCTGAAAGTACAGTAGCTAGAGTCAGAACTGGTTGGAAAAAGTTCAGAGAGCTTATACCACTATTAGCCGCTAAAGGGTTCTCCCTAAGAATGAAAGGCAGGTTGTATGATGCCTGCATACGAACAGCAATGTTGCATGGCAGTGAGACCTGGACATTGTGTGCAGAAGATATACGCAGACTAGAGAGGAACGAAGCTTGCATGCTCCGCTGGATGTGTAATAGTAACATACGTGAACGGCAAAGCATAAGCGAACTAAGGAAAAAATTAGAAATAAGAGGGATCAGATGTTGTTTACTCGAGAGAAGGCTACATTGGTATGGTCACGTGATGCGCATGAAAGACGACAGCTGTATAACAAAGTGCAGGGCAATAAAGATAGATGGTAGCCACGGAGTAGGCAGACCCAGAAAAACCTGGGACGAGCTGATAAATTCCGACCTCACACACTTACACCTCTCCAAGACAATGTCACTGGACCGAGACCTTTGGCGGTACTCAGTAACAGAGAAGACCCGCGTTACCTAAATACAAAGTAAAACCTACTACAGTCAGTAGGCATCTCTAACAAAATACACCCCCGTCCCACCACCCCCACCCCATCCACACCGCCCCTTTCAATGTAAAGTTATGTTGGTGTCACAACATCTGAAATAGTTTAAATAAATAAATGAATAAACAAATATATATATGTGTGTGTCTATATATATATATATATATATATATATATATATATATATATAGTTTAATAAATAAACAGAGAACAAAAAACAGAGAGGCAGTACAAATGATATTAGTTTCACGCTTGAGAACTTCCACTCACATTATATATATATATATATAGAGATTACAATAATCAAAGTTCAGTTTAAGTCATTTATTTGCTTACAATTGTTTCCTCCAAACCGAGGTTTGGATTCTTCGGAGCAACTATTTACTGATCTATAACATACTTGACCTCCTTTTCAACCCAAGAGACATATAATGATCAATATGCGCATATGTCTTATATGTCTCTTGGGTTGAAAAGGAGGTCAAGTATGTTATAGATCAGTAAATAGTTGCTCCGAAGAATCCAAACCTCGGTTTGGAGGAAACAATTGTAAGCAAATAAATGACTTAAACTGAACTTTGATTATTGTAATCTCTATATAACTGCTCTGTAAAACAACTGATGTTATTACATTGAGCTATTTATCTTACTGGTAATAGGATAGTAATTAATGACTATCTTTCACTATTTAAGGTTTGTATAAATAATATATTACCATTAAAGGTTTTATTACATACATAACCATAAATAGTATCCTTAATACTATATATATATATATGTGTGTGTGAGTGGAAGTTAGTAAATTTGAAGTTGCAGTGCTTAACCAGCATCCACGAAAGAAACAATATTCAGAAGCTTTGCACGAAGCACTCAGTAAGAAAATATCGATAAATCGATAAGTTACATCTTAGAGTCATAAACATATGTTAAATGGTGTGATGAATTGAAAACTGTGGTTAAGGGAACAAATCCAGACGCCACCACAACAATGAAAATACAATCAGGTTAAATAACAAACCTGGACTGTATTGAAGGATATTATACAATATCCTTGATTGGTTTCTGTGAATCCAAAATCAGCAATCGAACTTGCGTAATATATCATCATCTCATCATCATCTTTGTTTAACGTCCACTTTCCACGCTAGCATGGGTTAGATGGGAGTTGTCCCTCTTGAGGCAAGGTTAGTCGGGTGACCGTGTCTCGTTCATATAGGACTATCTGGCAGGTTTTCTACGGCTGGATGCCCTTCCTAACATCAACCACATTTACAGTGTGGAACTGGGAACTTTTTACCGTGTTACCTACACGGCCACATTACAGCATGGACTGTGTGTTTTTTCTCGTGACACCTACACGATCTCGATCTCATTATCTAATTTATTTGGACTGGATGTTGTGGTACCAACTTTATAGAGAGAGGGTGGTGTTGGTGGGAGTGGGAGGATAGGGTAGGGGTAGTGGATTGGGTGTATATTTGGTTAAGAGGTGCCTACTGACTGTAGGTTTCGCTATGTATGTATATATATATATATATGTGTGTACATATATGTGTATATATCCAGGCCGAAACAAATGAGATCGTGTAGACACAGTCCACGCTGTAATGTGGTCGTGTAGGCAACATGGTAAAAACCTCCCAGCCCCACACTGTAAATGTGGTTGGTGTTAGGAAGGGCATCCAGCTGTAGAAAACCTGCCAGACAGTCCGCGCTGTAATGTAGCCGTGTAGGCAACACGGTAAAAACCTCCCAGCCCCACACTGTAAATGTGGTTGGTGTTAGGAAGGGCATCCAGCTGTAGAAAACCCGCCAGACAGTCCTATGTGAGCAGGATAATCACTCTTGCCTCAAGTGGGAAAACCCCCGTCCAAACCCATGCAAGCGTGGAACACGGACGTTAAACGTTGATGATGATATATATATATATTTATTAATTAAAATAACAGATTAAAGTTTAAGCAAAGAATCGCTGCTTTCACCCTTAACGGGATCTTCTTATATATTTGATATATATTTATCCTTATCGAGCCCTCTTTGGATTTTAGTCTTCAAATTTATTATTATTACTATTATTATTACTATATATATATATACATATATATAAATATATATATATATATATACGTTATTCCGGGTTGAATCGGAGGTAACCACAGTAAGTAAGGTACTCAATACATAGCAGAGTATAACAGTTTTAATATAGATGAGATTCTACAGGACTAGAACTGTTTCATTCATTTGAAATCATCAGGATTCCTGATGATTTCAAATGAATGAAACAGTTCTAGTCCTGTAGAATCTCATCTATATATATATATATATATATATATATATATATATATATATATATATATATATATATACATATATATATATATACACCATATATGAATATATACAATATCAATGTATATATACACTATACACTATATCATCATCATCATCATCATTATTTTACGTCCGCTTTTCCCTGCTTGCAAGTGTGGGATGGGTCCTATTCAGCACAGCATCTCTCCACTTTTCACAGTATTTTGTCATCTCCACCGTGAGCTTTAGCAATCTGAGGTCCGCTCTCACCACCTCCAGCCATGTTTTTCGTGGTCTTCCTCTACTGCGTCTTCCTTCCACTGGGATTTCTCGGCACTTCATTACCCAGCGGTCATTCTTCATGTGCATCACCAGTCTATACGAATGCAGTCTTCTCTCCACTTATACACACACACATATATATATATATACTTTATAAATAACAATCAAAGAGTGTTTAATAACATTTAATTACTAACAATCGTTTCATCCAAGCACATGGCCCAAATCATCAGAGTATAAATCGAAAGTTAGAACACAAATCGTTAGTAATTAAATGTTATTAAACACTTGGATTGTTATTTATAAAGTATTCTGGCTCTGTATTATATTTGTTATTTTACATTGAGCTGGTAATTTACATTTTACATCATGCTGGTAATTGGATAATATTTAATATTACCCACATTTTTATATATATATATATATATATATATATATATATGTCCCAAGGCTCTGATACCATCAACACTATACACACAGAGCTGGCATATCTAAGAAGTGACTAACTGCCTGATGAGGTCATAGCCATTCAATGGCTATCATCGAAATATATATAGCAGTAAATAAAGGATTATGAGTTCATGCAATTGACTTATGTTTCGTCACTATATATATATATATAAATACAATTATATATATATATATATATATATACAATTATATATATATATATATATACAATTATATATATACATATAAACTTCAAGTTGAGAAACTGCAAGTCAAAATACATAGTCTACACAATTAGTGAGTTAGTGAATATAATTGTTTCTACTTTTGGCACAAGGCTAGCAAATACCCAGTGTATAACTGGTACTTTATTTTATTGACTCCGTAAGGATGAAAGGCAAAGTTAACCTCGGCTGGATTTGAACTCAGACCTTAAAGGGCCGTAACTCTGCCAAATCACTGCCCTGAGTTAGTAAATATAATGGCAGCGTTTTGGTAATGATACCTCCATATCTATCTCCTTTTATATATAATATAAAAACAACTGATGATTGGAGGGGTCAGTATAATTAAATAATCACCAATAATGTAATTTGCTTCAGAATGATAAAACCCTATGAAACTCAAAGTATTTTTGAAGGTAAAAATGTGAATAAAAATATAGAAATATACACACTTGTGTGTATATCCATATATATAATAATTGTTTTTCTCAATTTTTCTCATTTCAGTTAAACACTGATTGGACCCAAATCGAGGTCATAGATTTGGTTAACGATGGCACTGGATTGGGGTTTGGAATCTTTGGGGGCAAGAGCACTGGTGTTGTGGTTAAAACCATTTTACCTGGTGGTGTCGCTGACAACGTAAGTACACACCTTTCTATAATTACTCCTTTTGATAACTTAGAAAAAAAAGAAGAAATATATATATTGAAAGCGCATGACTTAGTGGTTAGAGCATTGGGCTTGCAATCGAAAGGTTGTGAATTCAATTCTCATACTGGGTGATGTGTTGTTTCCTTGAGCAAGACACTTTATTTCACATTGCTCCAGTTTACTCAGCTGTAGAAATGAGATGATAGGGACTGGAGTCCCTATCATTCCACTGCAACGTGGTCGTGGAGGTGCCATGGCAAAAAAAGCACCCAGCCCACACTGTAAAGTGGACGTGTAGGCGTCACGGAAAAAAAGCACCCAGCACTCACTGTAAATGAGGTTGGTGTAAGGAAGGGCATCCAGCTGTAGAAATCAAGCCAGAATCAGTTCGCGTATGAGCAAGACAAGATCAGCCGACCGGACACTGCCCACAACAGGACAACCCGTCTAACCCAAGCTAGCGTGGAAGAATGGACGTAAAACAGTGATGATGATGATATATATATAATTTTGAGTATGTGTTGGTTGTTTACCGACACTTCAGTAAACACTCAGTGCACAGTAAGAATGGACATAGATGTTGAGATATCAAATATAAATCAATATTAGTCCATTAAAGATAAATAAATGTGTCAATATTATCATCAGAGCCTAAAAAAAAATTTGTTATAACATATTAACTCATAAATTGAAGCATATCACCGAAGTGAAAGACCTACTATATATATATATATATCCAGGGAGTGTAACTTGGAGTAACTGTAGGTTCACCCGGGTGAGCACTCGATGTTTAGGTTCACTTCAGTGTCGAGGTGTAGAGCTAGACAGAGTGTATTATAGTGAAATAAGATAACAAGGATGATTGGTTACTCCTTCATTACAATTATTGGTTGGTGACGCGCGTTTCGCCAATGATCAGCTTAAGGTTCGATCTGTATCAATCTGACCCGACTCTATAATCCGCAGCTCCTCAGACCCCTTATAAGGAGTAACCACTCGTAATGAAGGTGTAGCCAATCGTCCTTGTTATTTTATTTCACTATATATATATACACACACACACATATATATATCTATATCTCTCTCTCTCTCTATATATATATATATATATTTATATATATAATAAAATAACAGGAGGCTGGACTTGTGTAAATCCTTGAAAGGTTTATTATACTATGATCATTTCAATGACCGGGTTCTTTATGAATCCGGTGATATCATCAAGTATTCGAAATATATTTCAAATACCTGATGATATCACCAGATTCATACGGAACCCGGTCATTGAAATGATCATAGTATAATAAACCTTTCAAGGATTTACACAAGTCCAGCCTCCTGTTATTTTATTATAATAATTAACTCCGTACTCGCACCACCAACTACACAAACGAAGACGGTTGAGCTGCTTTACGTTGAGTACTCTCCATATTATTACATCAAGGTTGACCATACGGAATGACCAACTCTATCCAGTGGTGAACCTTCAAACCTAAATATATATATATATATATATATATATATATATATATATATATATATATATAGTGGTTAGAGCATTGGCCTTGCAATCAAAAGGTTGTGGGTTCAATTCTCAGACCGGGTGATGTGTTGTTTTCTTGAGCAAGACACTTTATTTCACATTGCTCCAGTTTACTCAGCTGTAGAAATGAGATGATAGGGACTGGGGTCCATATCATTCCACTGCAAAGTGGTCGTGGAGGTGCCACGGCAAAAAAGCACCCACCACTCACTGTAAATGAGGTTGTTGTTAGGAAGGGCATCCAGCTGTAGAAATCAAGCCAGAATCAGTTCCTGTCCCACCCTTGCAAGCAGGGAAAAAGCGGACGTATAATGAAATGATGAAATGATATATATATATATATATATATCAAAGGTAGAACTATACTAACAATTCTTAAAGTAGTGAATTAAAATGCTAGTATGTAATTGACAGTTTTAAGAGAAAGGAATATCTCAATGCGTTTATATAATATATAAAGTTTTGAAGAAGAAGAGATATTAGTTTGGAAGAGAGGTTATACTTATAAATGTTGAGCAATTATAGACAAAGTTATTTAGGGAAAAATTATATTTCTTTCATAAAAAAAACCATATTTATTCTCTTACAATTGTTTCGAATGAGATATGGTCCTGGAATTATTAGAAATGTTGGTAAAATATGTTTCTTATAGTGATGTCAATCTATAGATTTATTTCTATAAGGTCATAATTCACTTTGAGAGGAGAGAAAGACGTAGTCTGTAGTGAAACATTTGGATTGTCTTTAGCTTAGATTCCATATTTTAACCCTGCATCTTAACCACAGTCTTTACTTCAACAGAAGACTTTTTTTTCTGGATTTAATATTTCTCACAATTCAATTGTGTTAACATTTTGCTTCAAAATGTCGACATGTGTGTGTGTATATATATATATATATATATATATATATATAGGGTGTGTACCCCAAAAATATATAAATATATACTCACTTCAACAGCATTCTAATCAAAATGTGTATACATTTTTGAGGGACACTCTGTATGTGTGTGTATACACACACACATACACACGCATTGTTGTGGTTATCTTTCAAATTAAAAAAAAGATGTATGTGTATATGTATGTACGTTTGTGTGTGTGTGTGCATGAGTGTGTGTGTGTGTGTATGAGTGTGTGTGTGTGTGTGTATGAGTGTGTGTGTGTTTAAGTTCTTACACTCATATCTTTATTTAAATTTAAAACATAAACTTACTTTTTATATCGCTGTGATCTCTTGAAGAGAATATTTTAATATTCAACCTCATCTCAATCACCAACACTGTAACTACCACCATCACCACTACACTACCACCACCACTACTACCAACACTGTAACTACCACCATCACCACTACACAACCACCACCACTACTACCAACACTGTAACTACCACCATCACCACTACACAACCACCACCACTATTGCCAACACTGCCACAACCACCACCACTATTGCCAACACTGCCACAACCACCACCAACACTGTAACTACCACCACCACCACTACACAACCACCACCACTATTACTAACACTGTAACTACCACCACCACCACTACACAACCACCACCACTACTACCAACACTGTAACTACCACCATCACCACTACACAACCACCACCACTACACAACCACCACCACTACCACCAACACTGTAACTACCACCATCACCACTACACAACCACCACCACTACAACCATAACTACTATTGCCAACACTGCCAACACTGCCACAACCACCACCAACACTGTAACTACCACCATCACCACTACACAACCACCACCACCACTACTACCAACACTGTAACTACCACCATCACCACTACACGACCACCACCACCACTACAACCATAACTACTATTGCCAACACTGCCACAACCACCACCAACACTGCCACAACCACCACCAACACTGCCACTACCACCACCAACACTGCCACAACCACCACCAACACTGCCACAACCACCACCAACACTGCCACAACTACTACCAACACTGTAACTACCACCATCACCACTACACAACCACCACCAACACTGCCACAACTACCACCAACACTGTAACCACCACCATCACCACTACACAACCACCACCACTACTACCATAACTACTATTGCCAACACTGCCACAACCACCACCAACACTGTAACTACCACCATCACCACTACACAACCACTAACAACACTAACTACCACCACCATCACTACACAGCCACCACCAACACTGCCACTACCACCACCAACACTGTAACTACCACCATCACCACTACACAACCACTACCACTACAACCATAACTACTATTGCCAACACTGCCACAGCCACCACCAACACTGTAACTACCACCATGACCACTACACAACCACTACCACTACAACCATAACTACTATTGCCAACACTGCCACAGCCACCACCAACACTGTAACTACCACCATGACCACTACACAACCACTACCACTACAACCATAACTACTATTGCCAACACTGCCACAGCCACCACCAACACTGCCACTACCACCACCAACACTGTAACTACCACCATGACCACTACACAACCACTACCACTACAACCATAACTACTATTGCCAACACTGCCACAGCCACCACCAACACTGCCACTACCACCACCAACACTGTAACTACCACCATGACCACTACACAACCACTACCACTACAACCATAACTACTATTGCCAACACTGCCACAACCACCACCAACACTGCCACTACCACCACCAACACTGCAACCACCACCATAACAGCTACTACCAACACCACCACCAATACCAACACCACCACCACCATAACAGCTACTACCAACACCAACACCACCACCACTCCCCCACATCACATAAATTATGTAAACAATGTCAACAAATTTTATGGCTATTAATTTTAAATTATTTATATCTACCCCACCCCACACATCCTTCCTCGTATCCACCACCACCATCACACCCCTTCCTCGTATCCTCCACCATCACACCTCCTTCCTCGTCTCCCCCACCACCACACCCCCTTCCTTGTCTCCCCCACCACCACCCCCTTCCTCGTCTACCCCACCAATCCCCCTCCCCCACCCCGTTTTCTGGAAATTTCCTGATTTATTGGTTTTTAATATCTTCCTGAAATATATAAAATCTTGAAAATGTCAAAAATGATGTTTATATATATGTGTGTGTGTGTGTCTGTTGATGTGTGTGTGTGTATGTTTGTGTGTATATGTGTGTGTATATGTGTGTATATGTGTGTCTCTTTATGTGTGTATATGTGTGTCTGTTTATGTGTGTATATGTGTGTCTGTTTATGTGTGTGTGTGTAGATGTGTGTTTATGTGAGTGTATATGTGAATGTGATGTTTGTATGTATGTATGTGTGTGTTTGTGTATGTGAGTGTATATGTATATGTGAGTGTGTGTGAATGTTTGTGTATATGTGAGTGTGTGAATGTGTGTGCGGATGTATGTATGTGTGTGAGTGTGTGTGTATGTATGTATGTGTGTGAGTGTGTTGTATTTGTGTCTACATGTACTAATATTGAATTTAGTAAACACATTTAAAATTTATATTATCATCATCATCATCATCATCCTACGTCCATATATTCATGCCAGCATGGGTTGGACTATAAGTCCTAAGTTCAAATGCCTGCTACGGTCAACTTTACCTTTCATCCTTATGGTATTCGATAAAATAAAGTGCCTGTAATTCACTGGGGGCGATTTCATCATCATCATTCGTCGACTACTGTCGAGATGACGGATCTCACTCTCATGCCCCAGAATTCCCTGTCCCCCATCGCTGCCCCCAGGTCCTGTCTACTGATTCCCGTATCCCTAGAGATAACGTCAGGGAATGACAGCTTCCTACTCCCAGTCAGGCTGGAGTCAGGGTTCCAGAGCAAGAGAGCGGATATGATTTCATTGCTGGCACGGTGACAGTGGCCAGCAAATTGAGCTCTCCGGGATTTTAGAAGGGCAGAGGCTCGAGGGAGTTTGCCATAGATTTTAGACAAGGTGGGATGTCGTTTCCAGGATAGATTTTGCACTCTCATTAAGAGGCGGGTATATGTGCCATCCAATCTCCTCTCAAGTTGTGATGTTAGTGTCCAAGTTTCGGATCCATAAAGTAATATGGGCTTAATGGTTGCTTGGAATATTTCCAGTTTTAGCTTGTTGGTAAGTTGAGATGTCCATATGGCGTGCATGTCATTGCACGCTGACCATGCCATACCCTTCCTGGTTAGAAAATCTTTTTTGGAGGAGGAGATATATGAGCCAAGATACTTGTAATCTTCCACCTGCTTAAGGGTGGTACCATTAAGGGTTCTGATGGGCTGTTTGGGGTCGATTTAATTGACTTGCCACTCTGCACGAATTTCAGTCCCTATGCCTAAATCAAAAACCATTATCATGAGGGTAGTAAATTGGCAGAATCAGTGGAGCGTTGGACGTTTTGTGGCATAGAGTTATTTCCCTTTACATTCTGAGTTCAAATCCTATTTAATTTAGCTTTACACTTCATCCTAACATACTGGGGTCGATTTAATAGACTTTGCCGTCCCCTTCAAATTGCTGGCCTTGTGCCGAAAGTAGAAACTTTTATTATTTGGACTGGCAGTATCGGTAGAGGGTCTGATGCCATCGTTACGGGATCGATAAAATAAAGTACCAGTAATACACTGGATAATTGCTGGCCTTGTGCCAAAAGTAGAAACAATTATTCGTCTTAGTTTTACTGCATTACTGAGCACTGCTCAGTGTTCCTAGGAGCTATGCAGTGTTGTTTTTGGTGTTGTCGTTTGTATTGTATTGAAAATACACCATGCTTTGTGGCATAGAGTTAAGGCCCTTTGCGGTCTGAGTTCAAATCCCGCCGAGGTTAACTTTGCCTTTCATCCTTACGAGGTCGATAAAATAAAGTACCAGTCACGCAATGGAGTTGATTTAATTGACTTCCCCTCCCCCCCAAAATTGCTGGCCTTGTGCCTATACTAGAAATCATTATTATTATTATTATCAGTATGCGCTCACAGCCCTCGGCCAATCAGGCAATGTGAATCGGTGGAAACTCCACCTTGGCGTTCTATAGAGGATTAGTGGAGGGGAAGAGATTAACTAGCCAATCTCTTTGGAAGAACTTTCAGACCGGGGCCTATGGACAACTTCCAGAAATCCCTGGCCTGGCAGTGCTACCGAGGAGCTTTGCCAGTTTGGGATAAACTCTACAGGCATGGAGGTGCCGTCAGCCAGGCATGTCCGAGATGCACGCAGGGCGACGAAACCGTCCTGCATGCACTCATCCAGTGTCCGAGCATTGCTGACTTGTGGGTTTATGTCGGACACCTGCTGTCGCGTGTAAGACGGATCCAGCTATCAGCTGAGTCCATCGTGAGGATTGCCCCGGCCTCTTCCGTTAGCCGGGAAGGGCAGGCAGTTTTTATCTGTCTGGTGGCCATGGCGAAAGAGATAGTATGGTGGACGTGTCTGAAAGGGTTGAAGACGAGCACTTACCTCTTCGGTGATGCCCTGATTAACTTTTTCAAATTTCATTTGAAAAGGAAAATCAGGGTAGAGAGGGAAGTGCTCTCTTCCCAGCTTTTTGTTGAAAGATGGGTGAGAGAGGCAAGAATGGCCTGAGTGAGTGGACCTACTCTGAGTATATGCCTGTAAATTGAAGGTGGAAAACTGGGAGAGGACAATTGCCCTGGTGGTCAGGGTCACCGTAGCTTTTTTTAATGGGCTTTCTCCACGATGGCCCTCGGAAGTCTCCCCCCTATTGGTGAATTTTTCATTGTTCTATTATTACATCCTCTGTTTTTTTTGTTTTTTTACACGCAGAAATGCTCATTTGTACCGTCCTGTATTGTCCTGTACTGTCCTTAATGTCTACTTTGTGTAAACCCTTGTGGTTAATAAAGAAAGCATTATTATCATTATTATTATTATTATTATTGGTCTAAGCGGACGTATTTTGCTCGCTCCCAGTAAGTCGCTTTATTTGCATGTTAAAATTATTTGTTGTTAAATATTTCTTGTTGTGTAAGGGATATAAGCCCTTAGACTTTGCCCTGTGAAGGGGAAAGTATAATATTTGGGCCTTTTGGCCCAAATATTTGAATTTTTTTTACATGTTAAAACATTTACGGAGAAAAAGAAACATGGCTGAGCCACGCCCCCCAGCGATACGTCTGCTGTCGTGCGACAACAACGTGGAAGTTGAGAGGAGCGCTACACGAAATTAACACAAATTGATAACACAAACAATGTAAACAAAGACACCAATGATACCAATGAGAACTCTAATTTTGAAAAAAATGACAGTAACAGCGACAACGAAAATACAGATAACAAAAAAAGAAAACAAATACAACAACAATATCAACACCACTAACATGAAAACAAATAGCGACAACACCAACAGCAACAATACCAACTGCACCGAGAACAACGGTGGCAACAAAGACAACAATGATAACAGCAACAGTGCTAACAACAACACCAACAAGAACAACGACAACAACAACCCCAACGAAAACAAGAAGAACACTTTCGCTGCGGCAGTAGCAAAGAAAAGGCCATGCTTCAACATGGACCTCTAAAACAAAGATGAAAAGTTGGCCCAGGCATAGAAGCTCATCAAGCAAGAGCAAACCTGAGCCAACTTAACTGTCCCGGTAGAAGCTATTGAGGCAGTAGAGTGCAGAACGGTGCATTATAGATGCATCTCAGCACAAACCAAAAGGGAAGCTTTAATCCCACAAGAAAATGTCGAAGTCACCCTGAGGTGCATCAGAGAAGACACCCAGTACATAGAGAGGGGCAGACAGTACGGCACCATTTCGGTGTTGTTCAAGTCAGAAGCCCTCGCTATGAAACACGCTATGACTCCTTGCAAAACCAGCAAGGTCATAATGTACCCCTCCCACATGGGAAAAAGAACGGCCCATCTCCGCATTCCCAGAATCCCACCAGGACTTGACATGTGGTGGCTTCTGGGATGTGTGATTGTGGAGGGGGTGGATACCGTCCCTATAGAAGTGACCAGAACGGCCAGAGAGGACTGGTCCGGGGTTGACCTGGAGATCCTTTTCCAGATCAGGCTCGAGAATGTGAAGACAATCCTGGACCACATCCGCCTTCAGAATGGGACGGTCATTCACATTATGACCGAAGGCAAAAGGCCGCAGTGTTTTGTTTGTGGGGAAAAAACCCATTGCGAGCCTTCTGCCCTCAACTGCTGAAAGAGGCAAGGGGTCGAAAGGCTCCACTGTTGCCGACGCCGGGGCGAGGACCACAACCAACACCAGCACCGGCTAAACCACCAACAACAACACCAATAGAAAAACCACCACCAACATTGACCACCCCGGGGGGAAACGAGGAAAGCTGTCAAATTCCCCCTCCCCCCCAAAATACACACACCAATACAACCATAAACATACATACAGACACACTTACAGACACAGACCCCTCATCTACAAGTAATGAAAATGAGGGAAAACCAAAATCCTCCAAAATACAAAAAAGGAAACACAAAAAGAAAAAAAAAAAACTCAACAAAGCACAAAAGCACCCACAATAAAAAACGGAGACACCACCCACGCAAACATCTCTCCAATAACACCAACATCAACACCACCATCACCTTCAGCAGAATCCCCCAAACGCAAACAACCGAAACAGACGCAAGAAAAAATATACACACAAACATCTGAAACCATAGACACCGCACTCACAACAAACACAGATACAACCGAAACAACACCACCAAAACCATCACCACCACAGCCACGCAAACAAATAAAATCACACCAACAAAACATACAAAACTTCGTGCTCGTCAGGAGGGCCAACAAGGAACTGCTGGCCCTCGTAGCACGAAGTGAAAATATACAAAAAGAGGGGGAAATTTTTAAATCGAGCACATTTCACGTGCCGGAAGATTTGGTTCTGGTGCGAATGTCGCTCGACATATTCAAAGAAATACGAGACAGCTTTCCACGGGACGTGGGAACCCCGAACGTAAAACCCACTTCAAGACCTTTAAAGGGGTTCCCAAAAGAAACCCCACCAACTATGGAGGTCGAACAACCCGACCTTCACAAGAGCCCGGAAGGTAAGCAAACCTTCCTCTCTCTCTGTTTAACCTGCCAACATGGCCATATTAAGAGTAGGATGTTTAAATGTTCGAGGCCTGGGATCGTCCTGGAAGCAGGGTCACCTGCTCAACGACCTCAGGTCTATAGAAATGGATGTAATTGCAGTCAGCGAGACCAGGATTTCCGACATGTGTGCACTCGCCCCCTTTTCGACGACTATCAGATCTTTGTATCTGTTAGCCGGCCGGGAATGGGAGGCGGGGTGGCAGTGCTGTTTAGGAAAGGCCTGGATCTCGAGGTAAGGTCGATCTTCCGGGACCCAGACGGGATGTTGGTGGTCCTGGACGTGAACAATAACGAAGGTGGTGCCTTTAGACTGGTGGACGTCTATGCTCCTACTGGGGCAGGATGGCCGGACTTCTTTAGACGCCTGGAAGCCTTTCTGGGTACGTCTCGCCCTTTACTGTTAGCGGGGGACTGGAACGGCATCTTAGACGCACGCTGGGACTGTGTGGGAGTATCCGATAGGAGCGGGGGGTGAAAAAGCCTCAAGAACCTGATCAGCCAGTTCCAACTGTCTGACAGGTACCGACTAGATTTCCCTAATGCGCCAGTGTGGACCTGGGCTAACCACATAGTGTCAACTAGATCGTATATAGACAGGATATTCATTAGGAAAATAGACAGAAATAGTGTAAGCTGTCCATGTTTTGAAACGGTCGCCTATACAGATCACAAGTTTGTGATCTGTATGGTCGACCTAGATAAGACGCGTAGGTTAGGACCTGGTTACTGGAAGCTAAACATGTTATTTCCGGCACGTAAGGCTTACAGGGACCAGGTCAACAATTTAGTTAAGAAAAAGTTGACAGGGGGAGTCGTCAACAATAGATGGTGGGGGGCTCTCAAACGAGAGATTAGAGTAATGTCGATAGAGTTTAGCAAAGAAGTAGCGTTAGAGAAAAATAGAAAGGAGGGGGAGTTGGTAGATAAGTTAGATGAGGCTATTGGTAGTGGCATTGCAACTGATGAGCTAGCGGCGAGAATGGCATTAGACCATTTCTTCAATGCGAAACACGAAGGTTGCATTGTCAGAGCTAAGGCGCGTGCTCTGAGAAACGAGGGAACCAAAGCTGTTCGATGGGCCCGCGTGGCAGAGGCGCAGTGTAGTAATAAAACCACGATTCAGTCTTTGACGGACCGAGATGGGCACGAGCTGAGCGATTCCGAGAGGATGTGTGAGGCCTTTCGCCAACATTTTGCTCGGTTGTTCGGGGGAAGTGGCGGGTCAGAGATGGTGGCGGACTTCAGTCCCTACCTCGATGGGTTGCCGCAACTCTCGACGGCTGACGCTGGGCGCTGCGAAAGGCCAATTACTTCAGCCGAGATTCAGGATGCTCTTGTCGGCTGCATGAGGCGCAAATCACCCGGTTTGGATGGTCTGCCCTACGAGCTTTACGTAAATATGCCAGACTTGTTCTCCAATCTCCTCGAAGCCCTCTACTGCAACTGGCAGCAAAACGGGAGTATTCCCAGTTCTGTGAGCCGGGGCGTAGTGACGCTGATAAGGAAAGACGAGAACAAGAGGACACATTAGACAATTTCAGGCCCATAACTCTGCTCAACACAGAGTTTAAGATTTTGGCCTTGGTGTTAGTGAAGAGGTTGGCACTTGTCGTCAGGGATTTGGTTGGGGAGGCGCAAACTTGCGCAATCCCAACCAGGTCCATACACGACAACCTCCACCTAATGCGATACATCATAGAGAGGGTAGGGTGTAAAGCTGGCTTCGGTGGGGCTCTGATCAATTTAGATCAATCGAAAGCATTCGATAGGGTCGACCATCGGTACCTGGAGGCTGTCATCAAGGTGGCTGGCTTCGGCCCCGTCTTCAGAAGCTGGATCGCTGCAATGCACAGCGGTACCTGCTCGATGGTCAAAATTAATGGCCACCTCTCGGAACCGTTTCATGTCTCCCGATCGGTCCGTCAAGGGTGCCCTCTCTCCTCCCTTCTGTACGTATTGACTCTCGAGCCTTTACTGTGAAAGCTGGAGCTGTTGCAGGGCATCCTGCTCAAACCAGGACGCGGAAAGGTTGTGTTGGCTTATGTGGACGACATCACCATGATGGTGTCAGACACCTCAGAAATCGAGGTGGTCGGCAACTTATTAGAGGAATATGAAAGGTTGACGGGAGCAAAACTTAACCCGGAAAAGTCAGTGGGCTTGCAACTCGGCACCTGGAGAGGCAAGTCCATGCTGTCCAACAGCGTCTTTAGGCGCTGGACGAACGGACCGGTAAAGTTGGTTTGGTTTGGGCCAGACCTCCAGGTGGATAAGAATTGGGACGAGGTGACAGGCAGGGTAGCCAGTCTCACCTAGAAATGGGCTGGGATGAAGCTATCACTGAAAGGTCGGGCGGAGGTGGCGAACGCGTACACTACGTCTGTCATCTACTACCGTCTGACTGTCGTCCCTTGACCCCGTTCGCGCCTCGCCATTTTGGAGCGGCTCCTCTTCAAATTCTTGTGGAGGGGTCAGGTTCCGCTGGTGAGGCGGTCCATCTGCTGCCAGCACCCTCTACGTGGAGGACTGGGCATGCCGTGGCTAATAATGCGCAGGCACGCGCTGAGGCTGTGGTATCTCCAGATATTCTGCCTAAACGGTGAACAGGTGTGGTCGCCGTTTGTCAGATGGGCCTTTCCGCAGCTCGTTTCTTTGACTGAGCTGCAGTCCTGGGTCAAGAAGAGACCAAGACTGGGTGATTGGCACTGCCGGTTCGAGATAAACTCTACAGGCACGGAAGTGCTGTCAGACGGACCTGCCCGAGATGCGCGCAGAGCGACGAAACCGTTCTGCACGCACTCGTCCAGTGTCCGTGCATTACTGACTTGTGGAGTTATGTTGAACAGCTGTTGTCACTCGTAGAACGGATCCGGCTATCGGCCGAGTCCATAGTCAAGATCGACCCGCCGCCTTCTTTTGGCCAGGAAGGGCAGGCAATTTTCCTCTGTCTGGTGGCAGTAGCGAAAGAGGTTGTATGGTGGACGAGGTTGAAAGGACTGAAGACAGACACTTTTCTCTTCGGCCAATCCCTCATCAACTTTTTCAAGTTTCACTTGGAAAGGAAGGTGAGGGTGGAGAGAGAAGTGCTGCCCCCCAGTACATTTGCTGAAAGGTGGGTGAATGTGGCGAGAATGGCCCGTGTGAGTGGGCCTACTCTGGTCATGCGGCTGTAGGTAGGTAAATTTGAGGAGGAGAGGGGTGCCCTTCCAGGGTGCTCTCGAAGCGTCGGGTCGTTCAGGACTGGTAGGGTGCCTGAGCGAACCCTAGGTGGTCATCCCCCCTATTGTGGAATTTTTTCTCTTGTTGTAATTTTATTGTTACTTTATTGTTACTTTGTTATTGTTACTTTGTTATTGTGATTCATATTGTTTATTCGATTTTTCTGTAAAACCCCACTGTCCCAGTCTTTTCTATTGTCCCCTATATGTCGGCCCATGTGACCAATAAATGAAATCATTATTATTATTATTATATTACCAATATCCATTCTATTAAGGCCCCTGATTTATTCTCTTTGGTGTTTCATTGGTACTTTCCTCACGCATTAGTTAGGTATGTATTCAGCATAATTACTAATTGATCAGCTCCTAGCCATCTTCTGGTTCACCACATCATTATTTTACAGAATTTATTGTCCTTACAAACCTTTTCTATTACCAATGATTGTGGGTTAGCTGTTTATAGTGGTTTTGCTGCTACAGTGAGCAAGTTAATCAACTAGGTGTTAGCTCTTAATATGGCAATTACTGTTAGAGTTAAATATGTGTGTCTTTGTCTTTAAGTTACATGTCCCTGTTTTATACTTCTAATCAGGAATATAAATCTAATATTTGTCCATTATGCCAAATAGCATCTAAATCTGAGTGAAAAATATATCAATTATTTGTTTTACAGTGGATTTTTAACCCTTTCATTACCATATTTCTAATGAAAGACACTACCTATGTCATTAACCCTTTCATTACCATATTTCTAATAAAAGACATTGTCTATGGCATTAACCCTTCCATTACCATATTTCTAATGAAAGACACTGTCTATGTCATTAACCCTTTCATTACCATATTTCTAATGAAAGACACTGTCTATGTCATTAACCTTTTTTATTACCTTATTTCTAATGAAAGACACTATCTATGTCATTAACCCTTTCATTACCACATTTCTAATGAAAGACACTGTCTATGTCATTAACCCTTGCATTACCATATTTCTAATGAAAGACACTGTCTATATCATTAATCCTTTCATTACCATATTTCAAATGAAAGACACTGTCTATGCCATTAACCCTTTCATTACCATATTTCTAATGAAAGACACCACCTATGTCATTAACCCTTTCATTACCATATTTCTATCGAAAGACACTGTCTATGACATTAACCCTTTCATTACCATATTTCTAATGAAAGACACTGTCTATGTCATTAACCCTTTCATTACCGTATTTCTAATGAAAGACACTGTCTATGTCTTTAACCCTTTCATTACCGTATTTCTAATGAAAGACACTGTCTATGTCTTTAACCCTTTCATTACCGTATTTCTAATGAAAGACACTGTCTATGTCTTTAACCCTTTCATTACCGTATTTCTAATGAAAGACACTGTCTATGTCATTAACCCTTTCATTACCGTATTTTTAATGAAAGACACTGTCTATGTCATTAACCCTTTCATTACCGTATTTCTAATGAAAGACACTGTCTATGCCATTAACCCTTTCATTACCGTATTTCTAATGAAAGACACTGTCTATGTCTTTAACCCTTTCATTACCGTATTTCTAATGAAAGACACTGTCTATGTCATTAACCCTTTCATTACCGTATTTCTAATGAAAGACACTGTCTATGCCATTAACCCTTTCATTACCGTATTTCTAATGAAAGACACTGTCTATGCCATTAACCCTTTCATTACCATATTTCTAATGAAAGACACTGTCTATGTCATTAACCCTTTCATTACCATATTTCTAATGAAAGACACTGTTTATGGAACAAACTACCTGCGTCAGTTGTTAGCTGCTGAGACAATGCATCCTTTAAAACCTCCATGGTTCCTGAAAATCGCCAACACTACACCTGATGTTCCCCCCACCCATACACATGCTTACATGTATATCATGACTCATATACTGTTCACTTTCCTGACATTTGTACATTATTCTATGTACTATACATGCACCTTTGATGAGTTTTAGTGCACATGAGCACTGTACACAATAATTTCATTATTAGCATACATATATATATATATACACATATATGTACACATATATATATATACATACATAGCGAAACCTACAGTCAGTAGGCACCTCTTAACCAAATATACACCCAATCCACTACCCCTACCCTATCCTCCCACCAACACCACCCTCTCTCTATAAAGTTGGTACCTCAACATCCAGTCCAAATAAATGAGATAATGAGATTGAGATCGTGTAGGTGTCACGAGAAAAAACACACAGTCCATGCTGTAATGTGGCCGTGTAGGTAACATGGTAAAAAGTTCCCAGTTCCACACTGTAAATGTGGTTGATGTTAGGAAGGGCATCCAGCCGTAGAAAACCTGCCAGATAGTCCTATATGAACGAGACACGGTCACCTGACTAACCTTGCCTCAAGAGGGACAACTCCCATCTAACCCATGCTAGCGTGGAAAGTGGACGTTAAACAAAGATGATGATGAGATGATGATATATTACGCAAGTTCGATTGCTGATTTTGAATTCACAGAAACCAATCAAGGATATTGTATAATATCCTTCAATACGGTCCAGGTTTGTTATTTAACCTGATTGTATTTTCATTGTTGTGGTGGCATCTGGATTTGTTCCCTTAACCACAGTTTTCAATTCATCACACCATTTAACATATGTTTATTACTCTAAGATGTAACTTATCGATTTATCGATATCTTCTTACTGAGTGCTTCGTGCAAAGCTTCTGAATATTGTTTCTTTCGTGGATGCTGGTTAAGCACTGCAACTTCAAATTTACTAACTTCCACTCACACACACACACATATATATATATATATATATATATATATTAAAATAATATATATATATATATATATTATATATATTAAAATAAGACTTGTCCTCAATAGAACTACGGTGACAGTAATATCTGCGTACGCACCCCAATCCGGACTGCCCGGCACTATAAAAGACAGATTCTATGAGACACTGATGCTCACTACCTCCCAAATAACCGACAGTGACTATATAATTATTGCAGGCGACCTAAATGGTCACGTTGGACAACATTGTGACGGCTACGACGAAATCCATGGAGGCTATGGGTTTGGTACTAGAAATGAGGAAGGCTCCAGAATCCTGGAATTCTGTGACGCAAATAACCTAACTATCTGTAACACTAACTTCAAAAAACGTGACAATCACCTGATCACCTATAGATCCAGGGAACACACAAGCCAGGTAGATTATATCCTTACCAGAAGGCATGACAGAGTGTCTGTTGTAAACACTAAATCCCTCCCCCATGAAGAATGCACCTCCCAACATAGACTGATACTTAGCGACCTCATAGTCAGGACGAGACGTACTCGACAGCAGAAGAGGACTATCCTCAGGAGAAAAATATGGAAGCTAAAGGACCCCACAGCCAGAAATAAATTTCAAAGCATATTACTTGATGCTTTCGACAGTAAGGAAGAGCATTTAGAGTCGGACAATATAGAGGGAGTGTGGGAATTTCTGAAAGCAAACCTGCTGATGGCGACAGACGAAGTCTGTGGCTAGAGCAGGCCTGTTGGCAGGAGGAGATTAACATGGTGGTGGAACAGTAAGGTGGAGGGGTCAATTAAGGCCAAAAAGCAGGCTTGGAAAGTATGGCGGGATGGGGGAAGTAGAGAAGACTATCAAGTGGCCAGGAGGGAAGCTAGGAGACAAGTCTACTTTGCAAGAAGGGAAGCAGAAGAAAGAAAGTTCAAGCATGTTCTACAACGCGAGGACCAAAAACGTGAGGTGTTCAGGATTGCTAGGCAATGTGTCAAGGAAAACCGTGATATTGTTGGGGAAAAGTGTGTCCTTAATGATTATGGTATACTTTCCACCACCGACGCTGATAAGACGGTAGCTCGGAAGTGTCACTATGAAAGGCTACTAAATGAGGAGAATAAATGGGAGAAAGACAGTCTCCCCCACATTGACCCAATAGAGGGACCAGCAGTGTTAGTCGAGGGTAGTATAATAAGTAAGGCAATCAAGGATATGAAGACGGGTAAGGCGGCTGGGCCTTCGGAAATAGTTGCTGAGATGCTGAAGGCATCTGGCACGGTGGGACACACCATGGTCACCCGGATAGTTAACCAAGTCGTACAGAATGGGGTTGTTCCGAAGGACTGGCATAGCAGCATCATCGTTAACTGTTATAAGGGTAAAGGAGATGCCCTAGATAGGAGTAACTATAGAGGCATTAAATTAATTGACCAGGTCATGAAGGTCACGGAAAAAGTAATAGCGCAACTAATCAGAGAGAGAATTGACCTAGATGAAATGCAGTTCGGGTTTGTGTCAGGCAAAAGTACCACAGACGCTCTTTTCATTGTACGACAACTACAGGAGAAGTACCTAGCTAAAGGTAAACCCCTCTACTTAGCTTTTGTCGACTTGGAGAAAGCCTTCGACAGAGTCCCCCGTTCCATTATCTGGTGGGCCCTTAGAAAACTAGGTGTCGACGAATGGCTTGTGAGAGCTATACAAGCCATGTATAAAGAAACAGTCAGCAAGGTTAGAATTAACAACGAATATAGTGAAGAGTTTAGCGTAAAAGTTGGCGTCCATCAGGGTTCTGTTCTCAGCCCCCTACTATTTATTATTGCCCTTCAGGCTATAACAGAGGAGTTCAAGACCGGCTGCCCATGGGAACTCCTATACGCAGACGACCTGACACTCATAGCTGAATCAATGGCCGAGCTAGAGAAGAAATTCCAAACATGGAAGCACGGCCTAGAATCAAAAGGCCTTAAAATTAACCTGGCTAAGACTAAAGTTCTAGTTTGTAGGAAAGAAAATAAGGCGGCGGTCCCTTCCGGGAAATGGCCATGCTCAGTGTGTAGGAAAGGCGTAGGTAGAAACTCCATTTTATGTCCCAAATGCAAAGTATGGGTGCATAAAAGATGTAGTGGGATCACAGGTAAGCTAACTAAGAACATAGATTTTACATGTGGGCAGTGCTCTGGTGCAATAAGTAGCAGCAAGTGCCCACAAAATACTAGCTCCTTCAACTGCGCAGAGGGTTCTATAGAAATAGTGGACAGCTTCCGTTACCTGGGTGACAAAATCAGCAGTGGGGGAGGGTGCTCTGAAAGTACAGTAGCTAGAGTCAGAACTGGATGGAAAAAGTTCAGAGAGCTTATACCACTATTAGCCGCTAAAGGGTTCTCCCTAAAAATGAAAGGCAGGTTGTATGATGCCTGCATACGAACAGCAATGTTGCATGGCAGTGAGACCTGGGCATTGTGTGCAGAGGATATACGCAGACTAGAGAGGAACGAAGCTTGCATGCTCCGCTGGATGTGTAATAGTAATATACGTGAACGGCAAAGCATAAACGAACTAAGGAAAAAATTAGAAATAAGAGGGATCAGATGTTGTTTACTCGAGAGAAGGCTACGTTGGTATGGACACGTGATGCGCATGAAAGTCGATAGCTGTATAACAAAGTGCAGGGCAATAAAAATAGACGGTAGCCACGGAATAGGCAGACCTAGAAAAACCTGGGACGAGCTGATAAACTCCGACCTCACACACTTACACCTCTCCATGACAATGTCACTGGACCGAGACCTTTGGCGGTACTCAGTAATAGAGAAGACCCGCCTTACCTAAATACATAGTAAAACCTACTACAGCCAGTAGGCATCTCTAACAAAATACACCCCCGTCCCACCACCCCCACCCCATCCACACCACCCCCTCCTATGTAAAGTTATGTTGGTGCCGCGCCATCCAGGCCGAAACAAATGAGATCGTGTAGGTGTCACGACAAAAAAACACACAGTCCATGCTGTAATGTGGCCGTGTAGGCAACACGGTAAAAACCTCCCAGACCCACACTGTAAATGTGGTTGGTGTTAGGAAGGGCATCCAACTGTAGAAAACCCGCCAGACAGTCCTATACGAGCAAGACAATCACTCTTGCCTCAAGTGGGAATACCCCCGTCCAAACCCATGCAAGCGTGGAACACGGACGTTAAACGTTGATGATGATGATGATATATATATAATGTGAGTGGAAGTTCTCAAGCGTGAAACTAATATCATTTGTACTGCCTCTCTGTTTTTTGTTCTTTGTTTATTTATTAAACTATATATATATATATATATATATATATATATATATATATACAGACACACATATATATATTTGTTTATTCATTTATTTATTTAAACTATTACAGGACACCCGGTTACGCAGTGGAGACCACATATTACAGATAGGGGACTTCAATGTGCGTGGAATGAGTTCAGAGCAGGTGGCCTCCGTACTGCGCCAGTCAGGTAGCAATGTGCGCCTGATAGTAGCACGGGCCATCAATGAACCAACACTTGAGATCAACCCCACTGCACCCATTATTGCTACTGTGCAGCTAGATGAGCGTTTGCAACAGATAAACACTGCCCTCTCTTCTGCCGAAGATCTTGACATGTCAAAAATAATGAAGAACCAACACCAGATACAGGAGAGGTTGATTGCTGAGTCTCAAATGGAGATGACCGAGGAGCAAGACCCAGACCTTCAAGGATTTCTTGAAACTGTTCAAGTACATGAGGTAACTTTTATTATTTATTAGCTGAGGTACCCGGCTTTGCCTGGGTAAACAGATGATAAGAGAAGACAGGTAGAAGAGAAAACGTCTGTATTGGATGCATTGTTTGGTTTACAGTATAAATGTGAATATATATGTGTGTGTGTGGTGTGTAAACCAGCATTCGAATAGGTGCTGGTCGCAAAACACGATCGTCACTGACAACAGAGCATTCCTTATGGTTGATTTCCAACCTGCTAGAAATAAGTCAAGTTGGTTAACATACCTGGGATGTTTTTCTTCTTTGATATTATAAAATTAGTCTATATATATATATATGGATATATATTAGTATATATATATATATATATGAATGTATATATAATTATATTATATATATATATATATATATATATACAAAATATAAAACAATCAAATTTTAGTTTAATATATTTAATTGCTGACAATTGTTTCTTCCAGATGAATGTCTGGAATTATCAGAGCATACACAATGTTTAAACAACTAATTATAAGCCTAGTCGTCAGAACATTGATAAAGATACATTTATAATATGATGTCAGTGACATCATATTGAAAAGCAGGAGTGACAAAAAGATGTTATGTTACAGATATCATAGTATAAGGAGCAATGATGACAAGTGAAATATTGAGCATATTATATATAAAGATATTCTTTAAGGTAATACAGGTGCAAGAGATACCAAGCAAAAAGCTGTTACAGAAGATAGATAAAAGATATCATAGCATTGAAAAATGTAATATTAAGGGTATATGAAAGCAAAAAATTAATAAAGGCATGTATGAGGTATGAGTTAGAAAATGAATATAAATATATCAAGCATAATTTACATTGAGGATTTTCTCTTACTGGTAATTGGCTCGTGCTTAGCACTACCCTTTCATATTTATAATTATATATAAGTATAAATATTATTATCACACACACACACACACATATATATATGTATGTATATGTGTGTGTATATATATTTATATACATGGAGGCACATGGCTTAGTGGTTAGAGCATTGGGCTTGCAATCGAAACGTTGTGAGTTCAATTCTCAGACCGGGTGATGTGTTGTTTCCTTGAGCAAGACACTTTATTTCACATTGCTCCAGTTTACTGAGCTGTAGAAATGAGATGATAGGACTGGGGTCCCTATTATCCACTGCAAAGTGGTCGTGGAGGTGCCACAGCAAAAAAGCACCCAGCACTAACTGTAAATGAGGTTGGTGTTAGGAAGGGCATCCAGCTGTAGACATCAAGCCAGAAGCAGTTCCCGTCCCACCCTTGCAAGCAGGGAAAAGTGGGCGTAAAATGATGATGATGATGATATATATACACATATGTATGTATATGTGTGTGCACATATATATATATATATACACATATGTATAAGAGATATTTAATTTGTTGGAAATCCAACAAATATAGATGTTTACAACTGATTCAAAGCACTTGACAGATTTCTGGAGTAAGTATTCAATTGATATTATCCAGGGATAACTTGAACCATTAAGGTATATTATCCTTGGTCATGTCAAATACTTATAAAACATTTTGTATTTTATCTGATGAAAGCGTACCAAAATGTTTGGTACCCTTGAAAAATATATAATAGAATAAATATGGTTTTATAAATATAGTTTCCATTTATTTAATATCAATTGAATTATATACACATATATATATATATATGCATGTGTATGTATATATATATACATATATATATGTATGTCTATACACACACACACACACATATATATATATATATATATATATATATATATATATATATATAGGGGGAGAGAGAGTATATAGATATGAAACCATGTCAACTGTACGTTATTGGCAGTATCGGTAGAGGGTAGGATATGCTTTCCAGCATAGTTACGTCCCTTTACGATCTGAGTTCAATTCCCGCCGAGGTTTACTTTGCCTTTCATCCTTACGGGGTCGATAAAATAAAGTACCAGTAATGTACTGAGATAATTGCTGGCCTTGTGCCAAAAGTAGAAACAGTTATATGCTTGTATAGACGGCATAATATAAAGGGAAGTAACTCTGTATCTGATCAAATGCCAACCATTTAATCCTCAAATATTTTGTCCTGTCACAACGTCGTGCCTCGTTAATAGATGAAGACTTTTACAAGAAACCCTTAAATATTCAAAGAGAATATTTTTGTTTGAATATTTATTTTTAAAGAATAATTTTTAAAGCATAATATTACCTTATATTGACATTTAAACTGCAACTTCTTTATACGTAATGGAACCAGACGACAAAATTGAGTCTAGAAATGATACACACTTTTAGCTGTGAACTATTTCTATAAATCTATTTCTGTCGAATTCGTCGTATAAATAATTGTTTCTACTTTTGGCACAAGGCTAGCAATTACCCCAATACATTACTGGTACTTCATTTTATCGACCCCGTAAGGATGAAAGGCAAAGTTAACCTCGGCGTGATTTGAACTCAGACCGTAAAGGGCCGTAACTCTATGCTGCAAAACATGGCGTCCGACCCTCAACTGATACTGCCAGTTCACCGCCCTGCCCCTAGTATTAATAATAAGGTATTGTATAATTCGAAAAACTCACAAATAATATTAATATATTTTATAATTTAAAAACTCAGAAATATTTAACCCTTTACCATTTACATTACTTTATATTTACTTTTGTATTTAAACGGTAAAGGTTTTATTTCATAAACATCGAACATACGAGATTTTGGTATTATTTATTTTGAGGACAATACCATAACATAAGTATGAGCAACCAGTTATGGCCGGTTTGAACAGAAAGAGGTGAGAGAATTCTGGTCAGATGTGACCAGGTTTAAATATTTTATAATCCTAAAACTCCCAAATATTCTTCATAATTCTAAATCTTCCTTGGTCATCTCTCCCTCGAAGGTGAAGTATTTTACCTATTCTAATGACTAGAATATACGCGGCTCGTCACACCTGTAATTATTTTATTTTATTTGGTATTGTTTTTTTCTTGTGCTATCAATTAAACTGAAAGTACCAGTAATGCACTGGTTATTTCTGGCCTTGTGCCAAAAAGTAGAAACAATTATAATTTTCACAGTTCTATATATTTAGAGTAGAATAACGTTGTAAATATGTTTTAAATATTTACATATATAATTGTTTCTACTTTTGGCACAAGGCCAGCAATTATCCAGTGCATTACTGGTACTTTATTTTATCGATCCCGTAAGGATGAAAGGCAAAGTTAACCTCGGCGGGATTTGAACTCAGAATGGCAAGGGCCATAACTCTATACGTCAAAGCATGGTGTCCGACCCTCTACCGATTCTGCCAATCTATAATATAAGAGCGTAAATAACATTATAAATTGCTCGGACATTTTCAACTCCCGCCCACTCATTTGTCTTTATCGTTCCATTTTCCTCCCTCGGTTATTTTGTGTGCTATCAATAAATATTGCAACTGAGCATGCTGCAAAGGACTTTCTCCTACAGAAAATCGAGAGGGGGGGGGGCTCGGATTTGCCCCTTCTCGTAGTTTTCTTTACTCCCCAACCCTTAACCCTAATTCCAAACCAAACCTTAATCCTAACCCACACCCTCATCCAATCCTTAACCCTAACCCCCAAACCTTAACCCTAACCCCCAAACCTTAACCCTAACTCCCAACCCAAACCTTACCCCACACCTAAACCTTAAGCCTAACCCCAAACCTCAACCCTAACCTAACCCTAGCCCCAACCCTAACGACAGCCCACACCCCAACCCATACCTTAACCCTAATTCCAACCTCAACCTGGAGATAAGATTAATTGGTGGCACACGAAAAAAAAACAGGAGAGGAAAAAGAAGTGGTCAAGAAAAAAACCGGGGTGCGGGTGAGTCCGAAGGTCCCTTACCTTTTCTGGAGTGGGGACATCTTAGGACTACTCTAAGAAAAAATAACAAGAAAAAGAATTATTTCCTACTGAAATCGTTGGGGGTGTCTTTCTATAAATTTACCTTTTTAAAATATTATTTTTAACAAAAGTCAGCAAAATTTTCTTTTTTTATAAATTTAAACAATATATGACTGGTTCTTCGCTTTATAGACTTCTGGATTAAAGGATTTGTGTTAACTAATTACTGTCCCCCGAATATCCAAATATGTATATATGTGGTCCCATTACTTCAGGTAGAATCGTTTCTTGGCCATTTTTTAAACATGGCGGACCCCGTCTTCCCTCTCTTGAGAAGGAGAGAGAGAGAGAAAGAGAATGGAAGTGAGAAAACGTTATAGAGGAAGAATCTACGCCAGTACTAGACTGAATGTATGAGAGGCAAAGTTTACATTGGCGGGATTTGAACTCAGAGTACAGTGAGCTGCCGAAACGGCCGGAGCTCAACCGTTGGCGTCCTGAATCTTTTCATATATATATATATATATATAATTATATATATATACGATATATTAACAAATGGAAACTATATTTATAAAACCATATTTATTTCATTATACATATTTCAAGGACACCAAGTTAAATTATGGTGTGCTTTCATATATTATATTTGTGTGCTGATCTATATTATATTTTATCTGATGAAAGCACACCATAATTTAACTTGGTGTCCTTGAAATATGTATAATGAAATAAATATGGTTTTATAAATATAGTTTCCATTTGTTAATATATCGTATTTTTACTCCAATAATTTGTTGAGTGCTTTATATCAGTTATAAAAATATTTGCTTGTTGTATCCCAACAATTTAAATAGAACTTCTACACACACACACACATATATATATATATATATATATATATATATATATATATATATATATATATATATATTTACTTGATGAGTTCTTTCGTTGTTTTTAGTATTGTATGGTTGGGTATTGTCTACTGCAATTTTCAATTTGTCAAGCTATTTAAACGTATGTTATTACTCTAAGGACCTACCCTTATTGTGTGCTTTGCTACTCATTCCTTATTGTAGGTCGACTTTGCTTGGCCACATTTTACTAAGCTTCCACTTGTATATATATATATATATATATATATATATATATATATATATATATATATATATATATATATATATATATATTTTGCTTTTATCCTTCTATGTTGTTTACTTGTCTCACTCGCTTTACGCGATTTACTTGTCCCAATAGCTTTTTTTAGTTATTGCTCGCACCAACCTGAGGTATATGATTTTTAATGCGATGAAATATCAATGATGGTTGGCAAATCACTGACGAGGGACTAATTTTATCATATGTAACCCATGTGCAACCAGGCAGTATTCTTCTTTCTTCTCATGTCTTGTATACACACACATATATATATATATATATATATATATATGAAAGGATTCAGGACCCCGACGGCTGAGCCCCGGCCGTTTCGACAGCACACTGTATATATATATATATATATTGTATACAAACTTCAACAAGATTCTAATAAAAGCGTGTATACATGGTTTGGGACACCTGTATATCAATGTTTAATCCCGATAGGTTAATTTGGAAAGGCGTACTTTATGTTCGTAACATAACACAACAATGGTTTCTGATTTAGGCACAAGGCCAACACTTTGGTAGGAGGGGAAAGTCGATTAAATCGAATCCAGTGTATTACTGGTACTTTATTTTATCGACCCCGTAAGGATGAAAGGCAAAGTTGACCTCGGCGGGATTTGAACGCAGAACGTAAAACGATGGTTTAACTCATCTACTTTTCCCTAAACAAGTAAAATGCAATTTTCTTGTATTTATGTATTACACAATTATTTCCCTCACGTCTTCCTTCTTGATTTATTTTCTTTCCTTGTTGTTAGAAAATTATTTATTTACTTTGAGTTTAAGTTAGAAGCAACCATTGTAGAACAAGGGAACTAACTCGTCATTTTTATCGTGGCTTCTTTGTTACGAACATAAAATGCGACATTACTATTTAACCATTCTGAGTTCAAATCCCGCCAAGGTTAACTTTGCCCATTCATCTTTACGGGATCGATAAAATAAAGTACCAGTAATGCACTGGGTAATTGCTGGCCTTGTGCCTAACGTAGAAACAATTACTATTTAAAGTTCGTAAAATTTGATGAATTTCTATTACGAGTCAATAAGAATATGTTAGGCATAAGGTGTTTAAATCCGGTACAAATTTGTGTAAATTCCTTGTGATATTTATACCGCAAGGAGAAGGAAATTTCAACACAAGGGACATAACTTAAGGTATTTGATATACAGAGATCCACGTAAAATGTGAGAGAGAAAGTACTGGGATTGACTATGATCCGTGGCAGGTGTTACCACAGTATGGCCGCAGTCCAAAGATTTCAAATAGTCAATGATTTAATAAAGAAAGTAACCCCCACCGCCGAAGAATATTAAATGACAAACACCGGTCATCAGTAGTTTTAGGACTTAGTGAGTTTTTTAAAGAGGTGCAGGCATGGCTGAGTGGTTAGGAAATTCACTTCACAACCACATGGTTTCGGAAGCGACCTCACTGAGCAGCACCTGTAGAATGTTTCCTCTGCCATAGCCTATCGCTGACTTTGTGAGTGGAATTTGATAGGTAGAAAATATGTGGCAACCCACCTTATACAGTGAAATTCCGTTATAACGAAATTGACGGGCTATAAAAATTAATTCGTTGTAACGAAAAATTCTTTATATCGAGATCGTGTGTGTGGTCGGGGATTGAAAAAAATTTTGTTATACAGAAATATTCGTTATAACGGAATTTTACATGTATTACAATAAAATGTAAACACACTTTTATTAGAATGCTGTTGAAATGTGTATACATTCACTTTTGGGGACACCCTATATATACAGTATATGCGTGGGTGTGTGTATATGCGTGCGTGTGTGTGTGTGTATGTATACGTGTGTGTGTGCATATAACTAGTGTAACTCATGCCAACAAGGCACACCGATGTAAAATGATGATGAACGATGTTATATACACATAGATATATATTATACATACACATGCACAAACACGCACTCATGGCATATATATATATATATATATATATATATATATATATATATATATATATATATATTTGTGTGTGTGTATATATACTAGCAGATTTACCCGGCGTTGCCCGGGGTTTGAAATTATGCTAAGAATATACAGCTAGGAAGTAAAAGAAAAAAATTATTTGTCCCCAACCTATCAAAATAAGCAGAAGTCTTCAATTAATGCAAAACGAATATTTAGTGCAATCTTTGTACACATAAAACTATGCTGATAATGAAGGAAAATTTTGTTTTAACTGATTTCTTCATTGTAATAATAGTTTTTTTAAAATATCCTGGAAGCATAGATAATGCCTGCCTCAAATGTGGACGAAATTACTTTAAAAATGTAAAAATTGTAGGTCCCAACGATTTGAATGGAAATTCCCATAAGGATTGTTTTTAGATTGATTTCACCCATACCCAAATAATCTTCTTGTATTACCTCGATGGCATAGGCAATGCCTGCCTCACATTTGGTAAAAAAAGCTCGAAAAATGTAAAAGTAATTGCAACTTTTAATTTGCATGGAAAATCCCATAAGGATTTTGTCTTCATTGTTATCTCCCTTACATCGTGCACTTTAGAAAAAATAATTTTGCTATCGATTTTTTATTGCTCAACGTGGGTCGATTTGTGATGTGACCATCTTAGCGACAGGTGCAACGTGCACAGAAAATTTGGTTAAATTCGGTTGGGAATTGTAAAAGCCTTAGCTGTCCAAAGTTGTCCACAGACACACACACACACACACACACATCCTCGCTTTTATATATATAGAGATATATACTCAGGAAACTGGGATAACTCCGATATATAACATGCGGCTCAGTAGTTATGATGTTGATCTTTTCTTCTTTTCGGGTTATAGCAACTGTCGCTCAGCGAGTGGGATTAGCTCAGTGCACAGTCTTTCCTCACTTTAAAAAATATCTTCACGCACAGGCATTGCACGATAGAATTAATTAATAATTATTAATAATGGTATATCGTGCAATGGCCATACTCGATAACGAGGTGGCAGCCATCATATATATATATATATCTTATCATCATCATCATTTTCCATGCTAGCATGGGTTAGACGGGTCCTATTTAGAGGCAAGTTGGGTTGGGTGTCCATGTCTCGTGCACATAGGGGAGTTTCTGGCTGGTTTTCTGTGGCTGGATGCCCTTCCTAACGCCAACCACATTGACAGTGTGTGCTGGATGCTTTTTTTCCGTGTCTTTTACATGACCCCTTTAGAGTGTGGGCTGTGGGAAGGTCAGGATGAGTGTCACATAATTACCTTAGTATATTTCCATGCCTTCGTCTCTTCCCATCCTCATTGCTTAGGGTTAGGGAACATGGACCAATGCTCATCTATATGATACTGTGTCTCCACAATTCTCATCTATATGATGCTGTGTCTCCACAATTCTCATCTTTATGATGCTGTGTGCCCACAATTCTCATCTATATGATGCTGTGTGCCCACAATTCTCATCTTTATGATGCTGTGTGCCCACAATTCTCATCTTTATGATCCTGTGTGTCCACGATTCTCATCTATATGATGCTGTGTCTCCACGATTCTCATTGGGGAAGCAACTGACATGAGTCGGTCCACAATCCTCGTCCAGAAGCTGGCAACTCAGAAGCTGGCAACTGAGCCACAGCTCATCCATCTTTATCACAAGATGAAGTTGTTGACCACTTGAAAGGTTGTCACCTAAGTAACTAAGGAGTCCTATCAACTCCAATTTTAAAATCAAAGTGATCCTTCTCCTGGACATACTGCCAACCAAAGCTAACAAGCTCTGCCTACCTATTTCTGGTGACTATTGACTCTCCTGAGTTTCTCCACACTTTGAAGGGTTTTGTCCTTCATCTCACAGGGTGTCCAAAAATCAAGCAAGCTTGGTGATGAGGGTTGTTGGTTTTGTTACCAATGACTCTACCATGTGGCATGTTGTACTGAGGTACATGTTACCAGTAGCACTCAAGAATCACCTGACATGCATATCATATAATTACCTTCACATGTTTTTTGTCATCTGATTGCCTTAACGAGCTGTGGCTATGTCATTACAGGAATAATTTAATTAGTTTCCAACAATTATCTTAACGATGTATTTGATCTCCAGTTATTTTAACAATGTTTTTTCACATCTTATCTTAATGATATATTTCATGACCTCCAATTATTTTAACGCCATTTATTTCCATCATATAATTATCTTAACGATATATTTGATTATCTACAATTATTTTAACACTATTTTTTGACCTCACATAATTATCTTGACGATGGTTTTAGCATCACATAATTATCTTCACGATGGTTTTAACATCATATAATTATCTTAATTAGCTTAATAATGATAAGGCTAATTATTTTCTGACATCCTTTCAAATTTGATTAAAAAAATATTAAATCGTGGTGTGATTTATTAGAAATGTGGTCACCAAGGGCTTAATGGTTTTTGATATCATCTAATTTATCTGAATTATACTTTGATATCATAATTCTCTTAATTAGCCTAATAGTAAATTAATTATCTTATAAAATCTCTCCAAAATTTTGTTTTAAAAGAATTTATATAAATTAAAATCTACAGGTAGTATAATTTCATTAGAAATATTGTTAGGAAAGGGTTAATATTTTCCATATCACATTATTATCTAAATTAGCTTATTAATAAGGAGGCTAATTACTTTATGAAATCTTTCTAAATTTGATTTTTTAAAAATCAATTCCAAACATACAGGCAGATTCATTAGAAATATTGTTACAAAATGATTAAGGATGTTTTCATATCATATAATTATCTTATTGGTGGCTTTAGTATTCTTTAATTATCTTAATTAGCTTAATAGTTTAATTATTTTATGAAATCCTTATAAAATTAGATTTAAAAAATATTGATTAAAAGGCGAATAGAGTGTAGTTTGTTATAGATATTGTAACAAAAGGGTTGATAATGTTTTTGATCTGCCATAAATGACAATGATGGCTTTATTGTATTTTAATTATCCTAATTATGGCTTTGATGATTTTAAAATCATTTTAACTGTTTTTCACAATTAACTTAATGGTATTTTGGTTCGATAACCAGGAAGTTGTTTATATATTGTCAAATCTCTTTTGTCACACATTCTGTGATCTCCTCAGTGACTAGGGTTTTATTTTGTGTCTCGCCTTTTGTGTAGGACAAAACATAGCAGAGACACAAAATAAAAACCTAGTCACTGAGGAGATCACAGAATGTGTGACAAAAGAGCTTTGACAATATATAAACAACCTCCCAGTTATTGAACAAACCAGCCAACCGGAAATTTGTAATAATGGTATTTTTAAGATCATAACTGTAATGATGCTGTTTTTGATATATAGATAACTTATGATATTTTTACTGATCAGAAATTTGTGTTCAATGTCATAAAACTTCACAATGTCACAATATATAGCTATATATTTTGTGTTTTATCTGTTACTTTATCTATGTGTGTGTGTGTCCCATTCTTTAAAACAAATCTTCACACAGGTATTGCACAATAGAATTAATTAATAATTATTAATAATGCTATATCTTGCAATGGCCATACTCGATAACGAGGGGGCAGCCATCATGTATGTGTATATATATGTGTGTGTGTATGTATGTTCTTCTGGTTTTATAATTTTATAAATATTTACCAATAGAGGGAGAGTCAGTTACTAACATTGTTACAAGACTCTTTCATTGGAATTTACTTATCAACTAGGTAGATATGTCTGCATGTGCAGGTATGGATATTATTGTATGTGTGGATTGTATGTTTTCATATGTATGTATGTGTCTGTGTAGTTGATGGTTGAGAGAAAAGAGTACTCAATATCGAAGTAGAGTTTGGCAGTATCGGTAGAGGGTCGGACGCCATGCTTTGAAGCATAGAGTTACCTCCCTTTATGATCTGAGTTCAAATCCTACCGAGGTTAAATTTGCCTTTCATCCTTACGGGGTCGATAAAATAAAGTACCAGTAATACACTGGGATAATTGCTGGCCTTGTGCCAAAGGTAGAAACAATTATATTAAGGCCAAATACTGAGTCTTGATAACTAGGCAAAACTCCAAAGTAACAAGACTCACTATTTAGCCTAATATAATTGTTTCTACTTTTGGCACAAGGCCAGCAATTATCCCAGTGTATTACTGGTACTTTATTTTATCGACCCCGTAAGGATGAAAGGCAAAGTTAACTCTTTGCTGCAAAGCATGGTGTCCAACCCTCTACCGATACTGGCAATCCACCGCCTAATATATATATTTAACCTAATATAATATGAATATGTATGTATGTATGTATGTGTGTATGTATGTATGTGTGTGTGTGTTTTCTGTAAATATGGAAGACCTCTCAAAATGTTAAAGAAAGTCATTGAGGAAGATATAGAATTGTTTGGTGAAGATCTAAAACAGTTAATATTCGATTGTGTGAGATGGAAAGGTTTTATGATGTCACCAGAAAGAAGTCGAGGAATTTAGTAGTACTAGAAGTAGTATGTGTATGTATGTCTATTTAGTAATGTATGTCCGACATAACTAATCAATGATTTTATCCCTTATTTGTGTCTAGGCTCGTGGGGAAGCAAAGTTCCTGCTTCCAGCCTCCTTTCCCTATTCTCAGGTTCGCTTCATTTTATATACTTATATATATATATATATATATATGTATGTGTGTGTGTATGTGTGTAAATATATATATATGTGTATGTATTTATGTGTGTAAATATATAGGTGTGCATGTATATATGTGTATAAATATATATGTGTGCATGTATGTATGTGTGTATAAATATATATGTGTGCATGTATATATGTAAATGCTGGGAAAGCAGACGTTAAAATGACAATGATGATGATGTATATATATATATATACACTTCGTTTTTGAATTTGTTTTGCAAGATTTCTTATCTGAAACCGTGTGTTGAAACAGATATTGTTATACTTTGGGAGGGTCATGCTACCAATAAATACACACTCACCTGGTGGTTTTTACTTCAATAACTGGAAGGTGTAGGACAGAACAAAGGAGAGAGACAGAAAATAAAAACCTAGTCACTGAGGAGGTCACAGAATGAGTGACGAAAGATCTTTGACAATATATAAATAACCATCTGGTTATCAAACCAACCAACCGACCGGAAATTCTTTGGAGGTGGTTTTACATATTGCTTTATATTTTAGTTCCATCTAGTGATTTGGTTGCTTTTTCAAGCAGATTGTGGAACCACAGAGAGGTTTTCTAATCAATTTGTCTTAATATAGTTTAGTTCCATCTAGTGATTTGGCTGCTTTTTCTAGCAGATAGTGGAACCACAGAGAGGTTTTCTAATCAATTTGTCTTAATATAGTTTAGTTCCATCTAGTGATTTGGCTGCTTTTTCTAGCAGATTGTGGAACCACAGAGAGGTTTTCTAATCAATTTGTCTTAATATATTTTAGTTCCATCTCATACATTCAATTTTCCTAAGTAATTTCAAAATCTTTAGTTTGTCATTTATGTCATCCTTCTCCTTTAAGATGTTAGGCATGACCGCACATGGTCTAATTGTTAAGAGGCTTCACATATAACTGTAATGTCATTGGTTTCGTTCCTTGACTGGGTTGTGTGTTGGGTTCTTGAGCAAGACACTTTATTTCACATTGCTCCAGCTCTGTGTTGTTTTCATAAGTTATGGGTACACGTGTCTGTAGAATGGTCAGCTACTTACATTGTTATATAAATACATGCACATTTGATGAGTTGTAGTGCACCTGAGCACTGTACACAATAATTTCATTATTATTATTATAAGATGGTTGATAAAATAAAGTACCAGTAATGTACTGGCTAATTGCTGGCCTTGTGCCAAAAAGTAGAAACAATTATTATAAGATGGAATCTACCTGTAAATCAAAGAGCCAGCCATGTCATTACACTTTTATGCTGAATCTCCCTGAGAATTAAGTTAAGGGTACATGTGCCTATCGAATGCTCAGCCACTTACATTGTAATATAAGATGGACTCTACCTATAAATCAGAGAGCCAGCCATGTCATACACTGTTATGCTGAATCTCCCTGAGAATTAAGCTAAGGGTACCTGTGTCTGTGGAATGCTCAGCCACTTAGATTGTAATATAAGATGGACTCTATCTGTAAATCAGAGAGCCAGCCATGTCACACTATGTTATGCTGAATCTCCCTGAGAATTAAGCTAATGGTACAGGTGCCTGTAGAATGCTCAGCCACTTAGATTGTAATATAAGATAGACTCTATCTGTAAATCAGAGAGCCAGCCATGTCACACTATGTTATGCTGAATCTCCCTGAGAATTAAGCTAATGGTACAGGTGCCTGTGGAATGCTCAGCCACTTAGATTGTAATATAAGATGGACTCTATGTGTAAATCAGAGAGCCAGTCATGTCACACTATGTTATGCTGAATCTCCCTGAGAATTAAGCTGTGGAATGTTCAGCCACTTACACATTAATTTAAGGAGTTGGCTGCTGCTCCATTATTCAAACTACTGTACTACTCATCGTGAAAACCAACAGAAGTCCATTCTGGTATATTAGATGTTAAGCAATCTCACTAATACTAAACCTGTCACTTGTTCCACTCCAGCAATCAGTCAAATATTTTAATGTCTTAACCTTCCTTAACAAACTCTCCACCTTTCAGTTGCTTTTATATAGACATTTCTTGTTGTTTTTGTGGCTGGTCAGTACATAGGAAGAGGACAAAAAGTTCTGCAGTATTTCTTCTGGTGCTTTTATTGTTTTTGTTGGTGGAGGTACATGGCCTAGTGGTAAGGGTGTTGGACTTACAATAATTGTTTCGACTATTGGCACAAGGCTAGCAATTTTCTGGGGAGAGGATAGTCGATTAAATTAACCCCACTACGTTACTGGTGCTTTGTTTTATCGACCCCGTAAGGATGAAAGGCAAAGTTAACCTCGGCGAGATTTGAACTCAGACCATAAAGGGCCGTAACTCTATGCTACAAAGCATGGCGTCCGACCCTCTACTGATACTGCCAATCCACACTATAGGCACAAGGCTAGCAATTTTCTGGGGAGAGGAAAGTCGATTAAACTGACCCCAGTGTATTACTGGTACTTTATTTTATCGACCAAGTAAGGATGAAAGGCAAAACTAACCTCGGCAGGATTGGAACTCAGTATGTAATGGGCCGTAACTCTATGGTCAGTACATAGGAAGAGGACAAAAAGTTTTGCAGTATTTCTTCTGGTGCTTTTTTTCTTTTTGTTGGTGGAGGTACATGGCCTAGTGGTAAGGGTGTTGGACTTACAATAATTGTTTCTACTATTGGCACAAGGCCAGCAATTACCCCAGTGTATTACTGGTACTTTATTTTATAGACCTCATAAGGATGAAAGGCAAAGTTAACCTTGGTGGGATTTGAACTCAGACCGTAAAGGGACGTAACTCTATGCTACAAAGCATGGCGTCCGACCCTCTACCAATACTGCCAATCCACCGCCCTTACAATAATAATGAGGTCTACTATAGACACAGGCCAGCAGTTTTCTGGGGAGAGGAAAGCTGATTAAATTGACCCCAGTCCATCGCTGGATTAAACCCCCAGCTATTACTGGTACTGACTTTCAACTGAGTATACTGGAGCGATGTGATGTGTGGTTGTGGTTGATGATGTTGTAGTTGTTGCGATAGTGGTTGGTGGTGGTTATAGTTGTTGTGGTTGTAGTTGTAGTGGTTGTAGTTGTAGTGGTTGTTGTGGTTGTAGTGGTTGGTGATGGTTATAGTTGTTGTAGTTGTTGTGGTTGTAGTGGTTGGTGATGGTTATAGTTGTAGTTGTTGTAGTTGTAGTGGTTGTAGTGGTTGTAGTGGTTGGTGATGGTTATAGTTGTAGTGGTTGTAGTTGTTGTGGTTGTAGTTGTAGCGGCTGTAGTTGTAGTGGTTGTAGTGGTTGGTGATGGTTATAGTTGTAGTTGTTGTGGTTGTAGTTGTAGTTGTTGTAGTGGTTGGTGATGGTTATAGTTGTAGTGGTTGTAGTTGTTGTGGTTGTAGTTGTTGTAGTTGTAGTGGTTGTAGTTGTTGTGGTTGTAGTGGTTGGTGATGGTTATAGTTGTTGTAGTTGTAGTGGTTGTGGTTGTAGTTGTAGTGGTTGTAGTTGTAGTGGTTGGTGATGGTTATAGTTGTTGTAGTTGTTGTGGTTGTAGTTGTTGTGGTTGTAGTGGTTGTGGTTGTAGTGGTTGTCGTGGTTGTAGTGGTTGTGGTTGTGGTTGTTGTGGTTGTTGTGGTTGTTGGTGGTTGTTGTTGGTAGTTGTAGTTGTGATAGTGGTTGTTGTAGTTGTTGTTGTGGTTGTGGTTGTTGTTACAGTTGTAGTAGTCGTGATAGTAGTGGTTGTTACAGTTGTAGTGGTTTGTTACAGTTGTAGTAGTGGTTGTTACAGTTGTAGTAGTGGTTGTTACAGTTGTAGTGGTTTGTTACAGTTGTAGTAGTAGTTGTTACAGTTGTAGTAGTAGTTACAGTTGTAGTAGTAGTTGTTACAGTTGTAGTAGTGGTTGTTACAGTTGTAGTTACAGTTGTAGTAGTAGTTGTTACAGTTGTAGTAGTAGTTACAGTTGTAGTAGTGGTTGTTACAGTTGTAGTAGTAGTTGTTACAGTTGTAGTAGTGGTTGTTACAGTTGTAGTAGTGGTTGTTACAGTTGTAGTAGTGGTTGTTACAGTTGTAGTAGAGTGGTTGTTACAGTTGTAGTAGTGGTTGTTACAGTTGTAGTAGTGGTTGTTACAGTTGTAGTAGTGGGTGTTACAGTTGTAGTAGTGGGTGTTACAGTTGTAGTAGTGGTTGTTACAGTTGTAGTGGTTTGTTACAGTTGTAGTAGTGGTTGTTACAGTTGTAGTAGTAGTAGTTACAGTTGTAGTAGTAGTTGTTACAGTTGTAGTAGTAGTTACAGTTGTAGTAGTAGTTGTTACAGTTGTAGTAGTGGTTGTTACAGTTGTAGTAGTGGTTGTTACAGTTGTAGTAGTGGTTGTTACAGTTGTAGTGGTTTGTTACAGTTGTAGTAGTAGTTGTTACAGTTGTAGTAGTGGTTGTTACAGTTGTAGTGGTTTGTTACAGTTGTAGTAGTAGTTGTTACAGTTGTAGTAGTAGTTACAGTTGTAGTAGTGGTTGTTACAGTTGTAGTAGTGGTTCTTACAGTTGTAGTGGTTTGTTACAGTTGTAGTAGTAGTTGTTACAGTTGTAGTAGTAGTTGTTACAGTTGTAGTAATGGTTGTAAAAGTTGTAGTGGTTTGTTACAGTTGTAGTAGTAGTTGTTACAGTTGTAGTAGTAGTTACAGTTGTAGTAGTGGTTGTTACAGTTGTAGTAGTAGTTGTTACAGTTGTAGTAGTGGTTGTTACAGTTGTAGTAGTGGTTGTTACAGTTGTAATAGTGGTTGTTACAGTTGTAGTAGTGGTTGTTACAGTTGTAGTAGAGTGGTTGTTACAGTTGTAGTAGTGGTTGTTACAGTTGTAGTAGTGGGTGTTACAGTTGTAGTAGTGGTTGTTACAGTTGTAGTAGTGGTTGTTACAGTTGTAGTAGTGGTTGTTACAGTTGTAGTAGTGGTTGTTACAGTTGTAGTAGTAGTAGGTACAGTTGTAGTAGTGGTTGTTACAGTTGTAGTAGTAGTTGTTACAGTTGTAGTAGTGGTTGTTACAGTTGTAGTAGTGGTTGTTACAGTTGTAGTAGTGGTTGTTACAGTTGTAGTAGTGGTTGTTACAGTAGTAGTAGTGGTTGTTACAGTTGTAGTAGTAGTAGTTACAGTTGTAGTAGTGGTTGTTACAGTTGTAGTAGTGGTTGTTACAGTTGTAGTAGTGGTTGTTACAGTTGTAGTAGTGGTAGTTAAAGTTGTAGTAGTGGTTGTTACAGTTGTAGTAGTAGTTGTTACAGTTGTAGTAGTGGTTGTTACAGTTGTAGTAGTGGTTGTTACAGTTGTAGTAGTGGTTGTTACAGTTGTAGTAGTGGTCGTTACAGTTGTAGTAGTAGTTGTTACAGTTGTAGTAGTGGTTGTTACAGTTGTAGTAGTGGTTGTCACAGTTGTAGTAGTGGTTGTTACAGTTGTAGTAGTGGTTGTTACAGTTGTAGTAGTAGTAGTTACAGTTGTAGTAGTGGTTGTTACAGTTGTAGTAGTAGTTGTTACAGTTGTAGTAGTGGTTGTTACAGTTGTAGTAGTGGTTGTTACAGTTGTAGTAGTGGTTGTTACAGTTGTAGTAGTGGTTGTTACAGTAGTAGTAGTGGTTGTTACAGTTGTAGTAGTAGTAGTTACAGTTGTAGTAGTGGTTGTTACAGTTGTAGTAGTGGTTGTTACAGTTGTAGTAGTGGTTGTTACAGTTGTAGTAGTGGTAGTTAAAGTTGTAGTAGTGGTTGTTACAGTTGTAGTAGTAGTTGTTACAGTTGTAGTAGTGGTTGTTACAGTTGTAGTAGTGGTTGTTACAGTTGTAGTAGTGGTTGTTACAGTTGTAGTAGTGGTCGTTACAGTTGTAGTAGTAGTTGTTACAGTTGTAGTAGTGGTTGTTACAGTTGTAGTAGTGGTTGTCACAGTTGTAGTAGTGGTTGTTACAGTTGTAGTAGTAGTTGTTACAGTTGTAGTAGTAGTTGTTACAGTTGTAGTAGTAGTTGTTACAGTTGTAGTAGTAGTTACAGTTGTAGTAGTGGTTGTCACAGTTGTAGTAGTGGTTGTTACAGTTGTAGTAGTGGTTGTTACAGTTGTAGTAGTGGTTGTTACAGTTGTAGTAGTACTTGTTACAGTTGTAGTAGTGGTTGTTACAGTTGTAGTAGTGGTTGTTACAGTTGTAGTAGTGGTTGTTACAGTTGTAGTAGTGGTTGTTACAGTTGTAGTAGTAGTTGTTACAGTTGTAGTAGTGGTTGTTACAGTTGTAGTAGTGGTAGTTACAGTTGTAGTAGTGGTTGTTACAGTTGTAGTAGTAGTTGTTACAGTTGTAGTAGTGGTTGTTACAGTTGTAGTAGTAGTTGTTACAGTTGTAGTAGTGGTTGTTACAGTTGTAGTAGTAGTTGTTACAGTTGTAGTAGTGGTTGTTACAGTTGTAGTAGTGGTTGTTACAGTTGTAGTAGTGGTTGTTACAGTTGTAGTAGTAGTTGTTACAGTTGTAGTAGTGGTTGTTACAGTTGTAGTAGTGGTTGTTACAGTTGTAGTAGTAGTTGTTACAGTTGTAGTAGTAGTTGTTACAGTTGTAGTAGTGGTTGTTACAGTTGTAGTAGTGGTTGTTACAGTTGTAGTAGTGGTTGTTACAGTTGTAGTAGTGGTTGTTACAGTTGTAGTAGTGGTTGTTACAGTTGTAGTAGTAGTTGTTACAGTTGTAGTAGTGGTTCTTACAGTTGTAGTAGTGGTTGTTACAGTTGTAGTAGTAGTTGTTACAGTTGTAGTAGTAGTTGTTACAGTTGTAGTAGTGGTTGTTACAGTTGTAGTAGTACTTGTTACAGTTGTAGTAGTGGTTGTTACAGTTGTAGTAGTGGTTGTTACAGTTGTAGTAGTGGTTGTTACAGTTGTAGTAGTAGTTGTTACAGTTGTAGTAGTGGTTCTTACAGTTGTAGTAGTGGTTGTTACAGTTGTAGTAGTAGTTGTTACAGTTGTAGTAGTAGTTGTTACAGTTGTAGTAGTGGTTGTTACAGTTGTAGTAGTGGTTGTTACAGTTGTAGTAGTGGTTGTTACAGTTGTAGTAGTAGTTGTTACAGTTGTAGTAGTGGTTGTTACAGTTGTAGTAGTGGTTGGTACAGTTGTAGTAGTGGTTGTTACAGTTGTAGTAGTGGTTGTTACAGTTGTAGTAGTAGTTGTTACAGTTGTAGTAGTGGTTGTTACAGTTGTAGTAGTGGTTGGTACAGTTGTAGTAGTGGTTGGTACAGTTGTAGTAGTGGTTGTTACAGTTGTAGTAGTGGTTGTTACAGTTGTAGTAGTGGTTGGTACAGTTGTAGTAGTGGTTGTTACAGTTGTAGTAGTGGTTGTTACAGTTGTAGTAGTAGTTGTTACAGTTGTAGTAGTGGTTGTTACAGTTGTAGTAGTGGTTGGTACAGTTGTAGTAGTGGTTGGTACAGTTGTAGTAGTGGTTGTTACAGTTGTAGTAGTGGTTGTTACAGTTGTAGTAGTGGTTGTTACAGTTGTAGTAGTGGTTGTTACAGTTGTAGTAGTGGTTGTTACAGTTGTAGTAGTAGTTGTTACAGTTGTAGTAGTGGTTGTTACAGTTGTAGTAGTGGTTGTTACAGTTGTAGTAGTGGTTGTTACAGTTGTAGTAGTGGTTGTTACAGTTGTACTAGTAGTTGTTACAGTTGTAGTAGTGGTTGTTACAGTTGTAGTAGTGGTTGTTACAGTTGTAGTAGTGGTTGTTACAGTTGTAGTAGTGGTTGTTACAGTTGTAGTAGTGGTTGTTACAGTTGTAGTAGTGGTTGTTACAGTTGTAGTAGTTGTGATAGTAAATTTTTTTTCCCTCTTAAATTTCTCCAACATCTAAAATACATTTGTTTTTGTAATTTTTGTTGTTGTAGCTGTGGGGTAATTTTTATTTATTTAATTATCAATTTATTGCTTGTTGTTGTTGTTGTTGTCATCCATTCAGCAGGTATTGGTGTTAGAATTCTCCAGTTTGATATTGTTTCAACATTGAATGCTGTGTTGTTGTTGTTAAAAATAAATTCCATTAAATTTCACTGATCTTACACACACACTAACGTGTGTATGTATATATACACAGTAATGTGTGTATATATATATATATATACACACTCTAACGTGTGTACATATATATATATATATATATACACTAACGTGTGTACATATATATATATATATATGTACACTAACGTGTGTACATATGTATATATATATATACACTAACGTGTGTACATATATATATATACACTAACGTGTGTACACATATATATATATATATATATATATATCATGATAAATTAACGGAGCCACAGACTCTCACTATATCTCTCTCTATATCTCTCTCTAGTGTGTTACCTTTTCAAGATATTATATACATATATATATGTGTGTGTATATATATATATATATATATATATATATATATATATATATATATATATATATACATACATGTATTTTATGTAGTTTATGTATATATATGTACATATATATATATATATATATATATATATATATATATATATGTATTATGTATATATTATATGTAGTTTATCTCTCTCTCTCTCTACACACACACACACACACATACACAAACACACATTTGAAATATTTAATTCTTCAGTCTTTTTCTTGTTCTTTACAAATTGATGAACATTTCAGATTTAGAGAATTTAAAAACATTTAAATTAAATTGTCATAAAGTTAATTGCTTTTGTAGTCAAATTTAAATGAACTTTACATAATTTAAAACTCTGCCTATACTATATATATTCCACTAAAGCCAGTCTGATATTGAGTAAAAGCTTCCCCTCCAAGACTCCATTGGGGATTTTCAAATTGATAATTATTTATTATAAATAACATGGCACTAGATTGAGTCGTTTGAAGTATTTCATTATAGCTGTATATATAATCTGATTTTAAACCATTTTGATAGCAAACCTTCCTGAATCATTCCACCCCATTTCAAACTCATAGTCGGTGTCTATCATTTGAAATATGGTAACCATAGGGTTAAAGTATTTATTTTCATCTGAAATTCTTCCATTATAATTTTATGGAAGAACCTTTGTTAACCCATTAGCATTTAAACCGGCCATATCCGGACAGAGTTCTCGTAGCTCTTTCTGTTCAAACCAGCATTAACTGGCTACCCATATCTACATTAACGTATTGTTCTCAAAATAAATAGCATCAAAATCTTGTAGATTCGATATTATGTGAGATAATTATTTAAGATAAAGCCTTTACTGTCAGAATACAATAGTAAATATAGAATAATGTAAATGCTAAAGGGTTAAGTTATATAGAACCTTTGTTAAGTTATATAGAACCTTTGTTAAGTTATAAAGAACCTTTGTTGAGTTATATAGAACCTTTGTTAAGTTATATAGAACCTTTGTTGAGTTATATAGAACCTTTGTTAAGTTATATAGAACCTTTGTTGAGTTATATAGAACCTTTGATAAGTTATATAGAACCTTTGTTGAGTTATATAGAACCTTTGTTGGGTTATATAGAAATTTGTTGGGTTATATAGAACCTTTGTTAAGTTATATAGAACCTTTGTTGAGTTATATAGAACCTTTAAGTTATATAGAACCTTTGTTAATTTATATGGAACCTTTGTTGAGTTATATAGAACCTTTGTTAAGTTATATAGAACCTTTGTTGAGTTATATAGAACCTTTGTTAAGTTATATAGAACATTTGATGAGTTATATAGAACCTTTGTTGGGTTATATAGAACTTTGTTGGGTTATATAGAACCTTTGTTAAGTTATATAGAACCTTTGTTAAGTTATATGGAACCTTTGTTAAGTTATATGGAACCTTTGTTAAGTTATATGGAACCTTTGTTAAGTTATATAGAACCTTTGTTGAGTTATATAGAACCTTTAAGTTATATAGAACCTTTGTTAATTTATATAGAACCTTTGTTAATTTATATAGAACCTTTGTTAAGTTATATAGAACCTTTATTGAGTTATATAGAACCTTTGTTAAGTTATATATAACCTTTGTTGGGTTATATAGAACCTTTAAGTTATATAGAACCTTTGTTAAGTTATATACAACCTTTATTGAGTTATATAGAACCTTTAAGTTATATAGAACCTTTGTTGAGTTATATACAACCTTTGGTAAATTATATAGAACCTTTGTTGGGTTATATAGAACCTTTGTTAAGTTATATAGAACCTTTAAGTTATATAGAACCTTTGTTGAGTTATATAGAACATTTAAGTTATATAGAAACTTTGTTGGGTTATATATTACCTTTGTTAAGTTCTATAGAACCTTTGTTGAGTTATATAGAACCTTTGTTAAGTTATATAGAACCTTTGTTGAGTTATATAGAACCTTTGTTAAGTTATATAGAACCTTTGTTAAGTTATATAGAACCTATGTTAAGTTATATAGAACCTTTCTTGAGTTATATAGAACCTTTCTTGAGTTATATAGAACCTTTGTTAAGTTATATAGAACCTTTGTTGAGTTATATACAACCTTTGTTAAGTTATATAGAACCTTTGTTAAGTTATATAGAACCTTTGTTGAGTTATATAGAACCTTTAAGTTATATAGAACCTTTGTTAAGTTATATAGAACCTATGTTAAGTTATATAGAACCTTTCTTGAGTTATATAGAACCTTTGTTGAGTTATATAGAACCTTTGTTGAGTTATATAGAACCTTTGTTGAGTTATATAGTACCTTTGTTGAGTTATATAGAACCATTGTTGAGTTATATAGAACCTTTGTTGAGTTATATAGAACCTTTGTTGAGTTATATAGAACCTTTGTTGAGTTATATATAACCTTTGTTGAGTTATATAGAACCTTTGTTGAGTTATATAGAACCTTTGTTAAGTTATATAGAACCTTTGTTGAGTTATATAGAACCTTTGTTGAGTTATATAGAACCTTTGTTGAGTTATATAGAACCTTTGTTGAGTTATATAGAACCTTTGTTGAGTTATATAGAACCTTTAAGTTATATAGAACCTTTGTCAAGTTAAATAGAACCTTTGTTAAGTTATAGAACCTTTAAGTTATATAGAACCTTTGTTAAGTCATATAGAACCTTTGTTAAGTTATATAGTACCTTTGTTAAGTTATATAGAACCTTTGTTGGGTTATATATAACCTTTAAGTTATATATAACCTTTAAGTTATATAGAACCTTTGTTAAGTTATATAGAACCTTTGTTGGGTTATATAGTACCTTTGTTAAATTATATAGAACCTTTAAGTTATATAGAACCTTTGTTAAGTTATATAGAACCTTTGTTGAGTTATATAGAACCTTTGTTGAGTTATATAGAACCTTTAAGTTTTATAGAACCTTTGTTAAGTTATATAGAACCTTTGTTAAGTTATATAGAACCTTTAAGTTATATAGAACCTTTGTTAAGTTATATAGAACCTTTGTTAAGTTATATAGAACCTTTGTTGAGTTATATAGAACCTTTGTTAAGTTATATAGAACCTTTGTTAAGTTATATAGAACCTTTGTTAAGTTATATAGAAGCTTTGTTAAGTTCTATAGAACCTTTCTTAAGTTATATAGAACCTTTCTTAAGTTATATAGAACCTTTCTTAAGTTATATAGAACCTTTGTTGGGTTATATAGAACCTTTAAGTTATATAGAACCTTTAAGTTATATAGAACCTTTGTTGAGTTATATAGAACCTTTGTTGAGTTATATAGAACCTTTGTTGAGTTATATAGAACCTTTGTTGAGTTATATAGAACCTTTGTTGAGTTATATAGAACCTTTGTTGAGTTATATAGAACCTTTGTTGAGTTATATAGAACCTTTGTTGAGTTATATAGAACCTTTGTTGAGTTATATAGAACCTTTGTTGAGTTATATAGAACCTTTAAGTTATATAGAACCTTTGTTGAGTTATATAGAACCTTTCTTGAGTTATATAGAACCTTTGTTAAGTTATATAGAACCTTTGTTGGGTTATATAGAACCTTTAAGTTATATACAACCTTTGTTAAGTTATATAGAACCTTTGTTGGGTTATATAGTACCTTTGTTAAGTTCTATAGAACCTTTGTTGAGTTATATAGAACCTTTGTTAAGTTATATAGAACCTTTGTTAAGTTATATAGAACCTTTGTTGAGTTATATAGAACCTTTGTTGGGTTATATAGAACCTTTGTTGGGTTATATAGAACCTTTGTTAAGTTATATAGAACCTTTAAGTTATATAGAACCTTTGTTGAGTTATATAGAACCTTTAAGTTATATAGAACGTATGTTAAGTTATATAGAACCTATGTTAAGTTATATAGTACCTTTGTTAAGTTATATAGAACATTTGTTGAGTTATATAGAACCTTTGTTAAGTTATATAGAACCTTTGTTAAGTTATATAGAACCTTTGTTAAGTTATATAGAACCTTTGTTAAGTTATATAGAACCTTTGTTAAATTTTATAGAACCTTTGTTAAGTTATATAGAACCTTTAAGTTATATAGAACCTTTGTTAAGTTATATATAACCTTTGTTGGGTTATATAGAACCTTTAAGTTATATAGAACCTTTGTTAAGTTATATAGAACCTTTGATGAGTTATATAGAACCTTTGTTAAGTTATATAGAACCTTTGTTAAGTTATATGGAACCTTTGTTAAGTGATATAGAACCTTTGTTGAGTTATATAGAACCTTTGTTGAGTTATATAGAACCTTTGTTAAGTTATATGGAACCTTTGTTAAGTGATATAGAACCTTTGTTGAGTTATATAGAACCTTTGTTAAGTTATATAGAACCTTTGTTGAGTTATATATAACCTTTGTTAAGTTATATAGAACCTTTGTTGAGTTATATAGAACCTTTGTTAAGTTATATAGAACCTTTGTTGAGTTATATATAACCTTTGTTAAGTTATATATAACCTTTGTTAAGTTATATAGAATCTTTGTTAAGTCATATAGAACCTTTGTTGTGTTATATAGAACCTTTGTTAAGTTATATAGAATCTTTGTTGTGTTATATAGAATCTTTGTTGTGTTATATAGAACCTTTGTTAAGTTATATAGAACCTTTGTTGAGTTATATAGAACCTTTGTTAAGTTATATAGAACCTTTGTTAAGTTATATAGAACCTTTGTTGTGTTATATAGAACCTTTGTCGTGTTATATAGAACCTTTGTTAAGTTATATAGAACCTTTGTTGAGTTATATATAACCTTTGTTAAGTTATATATAACCTTTGTTGAGTTATATATAACCTTTGTTAAGTTATATAGAACCTTTGTTAAGTTATATAGAACCTTTGTTGAGTTATATATAACCTTTGTTAAGTTATATATAACCTTTGTTAAGTTATATAGAATCTTTGTTAAGTCATATAGAACCTTTGTTGTGTTATATAGAACCTTTGTTAAGTTATATAGAACCTTTGTTAATTTATATAGAACCTTTGTTAATTTATATAGAACCTTTGTTAAGTCATATAGAACCTTTATTGAGTTATATAGAACCTTTGTTAAGTTATATATAACCTTTGTTGGGTTATATAGAACCTTTAAGTTATATAGAACCTTTGTTAAGTTATATAGAACCTTTGATGAGTTATATAGAACCTTTGTTAAGTTATATAGAACCTTTGTTAAGTTATATAGAACCTTTATTGAGTTATATAGAACCTTTAAGTTATATAGAACCTTTGTTGAGTTATATAGAACCTTTGGTAAGTTATATAGAACCTTTGTTGGGTTATATAGAACCTTTGTTAAGTTATATAGAACCTTTGTTAAGTTATATAGAACCTTTATTGAGTTATATAGAACCTTTGTTGAGTTATATAGAACCTTTGTTGGGTTATATAGTACCTTTGTTAAGTTCTATAGAACCTTTGTTGAGTTATATAGAACCTTTGTTAAGTTATATAGAACCTTTGTTAAGTTATATAGAACCTTTATTGAGTTATATAGAACCTTTATTGAGTTATATAGAACCTTTATTGAGTTATATAGAACCTTTGTTGAGTTATATAGAACCTTTGTTAAGATATATAGAACCTTTGTTAAGTTATATAGAACGTTTGTTAAGTTATATAGAACGTTTGTTAAGTTATATAGAACGTTTGTTAAGTTATATAGAACGTTTGTTAAGTTATATAGAACGTTTGTTAAGTTATATAGAACGTTTGTTAAGTTATATAGAACGTTTGTTAAGTTATATAGAACGTTTGTTAAGTTATATAGAACCTTTGTTAAGTTATATAGAACCTTTGTTAAGTTATATAGAACCTATGTTAAGTTATATAGAACCTTTCTTGAGTTATATAGAACCTTTAAGATATATAGAACCTTTAAGTTATATAGAACCTTTGTCAAGTTAAATAGAACCTTTGTTAAGTTATGGAACCTTTGTTAAGTTATGGAACCTTTGTTAAGTTATATAGAACCTTTGTTAAGTCATATAGAACCTTTAAGTTAAGTTATATAGTACCTTTGTTAAGTTATATAGAACCTTTGTTGGGTTATATATAACATTTGTTAAGTTGTATAGAACCTTTGTTAAGTCATATAGAACCTTTGTTGAGTTATATAGAACCTTTGTTAAGTTATATAGAATCTTTATTAAGTTATAGAACCTTTAAGTTATATAGAACCTTTGTTGAGTTATATAGAACCTTTAAGTTATATAGAACCTTTGTTAAGTTATATAGAACCTTTGTTAAGTCATATAGAACCTTTGTTAAGTCATATAGAACCTTTGTTAAGTTATATAGAACGTTTGTTAAGTTATATAGAACCTTTGTTGGGTTATATATAACCTTTAAGTTGTATAGAACCTTTGTTAAGTTATATAGAACCTTTGTTGGGTTATATATAACCTTTGTTGGGTTATATATAACCTTTAAGTTGTATAGAACCTTTGTTAAGTTATATAGAACCGTTGTTGGGTTATATAGAACCTTTGTTGAGTTATATAGAACCTTTGTTGAGTTATATAGAACCTTTGTTAAGTTATATAGAACCTTTGTTAGAGTTATATAGAACCTTTGTTGAGTTATATAGAACCTTTAAGTTATATAGAACCTTTAAGTTATATAGAACCTTTGTTGAGTTATATAGAACTTTTAAGTTATATAGAACCTTTGTTAAGTTATATAGAACCTTTGTTAAGTTATATACAACCTTTATTGAGTTATATAGAACCTTTAAGTTATATACAACCTTTGTTGAGTTATATACAACCTTTGGTAAATTATATAGAACCTTTGTTGGGTTATATAGAACCTTTGTTAAGTTATATAGAACCTTTAAGTTATATAGAACCTTTGTTGAGTTATATAGAACATTTAAGTTATATAGAAACTTTGTTGGGTTATATATTACCTTTGTTAAGTTCTATAGAACCTTTGTTGAGTTATATAGAACCTTTGTTAAGTTATATAGAACCTTTGTTGAGTTATATAGAACCTTTGTTAAGTTATATAGAACCTTTGTTAAGTTATATAGAACCTATGTTAAGTTATATAGAACCTTTCTTGAGTTATATAGAACCTTTCTTGAGTTATATAGAACCTTTGTTAAGTTATATAGAACCTTTGTTGAGTTATATACAACCTTTGTTAAGTTATATAGAACCTTTGTTAAGTTATATAGAACCTTTGTTGAGTTATATAGAACCTTTAAGTTATATAGAACCTTTGTTAAGTTATATAGAACCTATGTTAAGTTATATAGAACCTTTCTTGAGTTATATAGAACCTTTGTTGAGTTATATAGAACCTTTGTTGAGTTATATAGAACCTTTGTTGAGTTATATAGTACCTTTGTTGAGTTATATAGAACCATTGTTGAGTTATATAGAACCTTTGTTGAGTTATATAGAACCTTTGTTGAGTTATATAGAACCTTTGTTGAGTTATATATAACCTTTGTTGAGTTATATAGAACCTTTGTTGAGTTATATAGAACCTTTGTTAAGTTATATAGAACCTTTGTTGAGTTATATAGAACCTTTGTTGAGTTATATA
>OZ024760.1:29001719-29011719 GCA_964016885.1 Eledone cirrhosa
GTTTGAACAGAAAGATTCTGGCCAGATATGGCCAGTTTAAATGCTAAATTGCTGGCCTTGAGCCTCAACCAGAAACCCTTATTCTATCATCATCATCATTTTACGTCCACTTTTCCCTGCTTGCAAGGGTGGGACGGGAACTGATACTGGCTTGATTTCTACAGCTGGATGCCCTTCCTAACACCAACCTCATTTACAGTGAGTGCTGGGTGGTTTTTGCCGTGACACCTCCACGACCACTTTGCAGTGGAATGATAGGGACCCCAGTCCCTATCATCTCATTTCTACAGCTGAGTAAACTGGAGCAATGTGAAATAAAGTGTCTTGCTCAAGGAAACAACACATCACCCGGTCTGAGAATTGAACTCACAACCTTCCGATTGCAAGGCCAATGCTCTAACCACTAAGCCATGTGCCTCCATATATATATAATATATATAATATAATATATATAATATAATATATATAATATAATATAAGAGAGTATTGAAGTTTGCTTGAAGCATTGTGGAATAATAAGATATATTTTCTTTAGGTCGTTTTGTAGTAGCAGTAGTAGCAGTAGTAGTAGTAGTAGTAACAGCAGTAGTAGTAGTAGCAGCACTAGTAGTAGTAGCAGTAGTAGTAGTAGTAGTAGTAGTAGCAATAGTAGTAGTAGTAGCAGCAGCAGTAGTCTCCTACCAGTTCCACTCACCTCTCATGAAATACCTCCACAATTCTTCACATAAAACTGTTTGAAGGACTCAAAGATCTTTCAACTGTTACCACATCTAATAGGTTTTTTGTGACATTGTTGTTGTTGTGGTGGCTGGGGATTGTGTGGGCTTATGTGTGTGTGTCTGTGTGGTTATGTGTGTGTGTGGTTATGTATGTGTGTGTGTGTGTAATGTATATGTGTGTGGTTATGTATGTATGTGTGTGTGGTTGTGTGTGTGTGTGTCTGTGTGGTTATGTGTGTGTCTGTGTGGTTCTGTGTGTGTGTGGTTATGTATGTGTGTGTGGTTATGTGTGTGTGTGTGGTTATGTATGTATGTGTGTGTGGTTGTGTGTGTGTGTGTGTGTGTGGTTATGTATGTGTGTGTGTGTGTGTGCAAGAGAAAGGGGGTGTATATATATGTGTAAGATAGAGAGAGGTTGTATATGAGAGAAAGAGGGGGTGGTATATATGAGAGAGAGAGGGGGTATATGTGTTAGAGAGAGAGGGGGTATATGTGTTAGAGAGAGAGAGAGAGGGGGTATATGTGAGAGAGAGAGAGGGGGAGCATATGTGTTAGAGAGAGAGGGGGTATATGTGAGAGAGAGAGAGGGAGCATATGTGTTAGAGAGAGTGGGGGTATATGTGAGATAGAGAGGGGGTATATGTGAGAGAGAGAGAGGGGGTATATATGTTAGAGAGAGAGAGAGGGGTACATGTGTTAGAGAGAGGGTATATATATGAGAGAGAGGGTATATGTGTTAGAGAGGGGTATATGTGAGAGAGAGAGAGACTAAGATTTAATAACCTCCCTCACCATCAAATGATATTTCTTAAAGTCTGTAACCCCGCCCCCCGTGAACCATGAATTAGGGGTGAGTGGGGGGGAATATTAGAGTACAGTAGTAGTGGTGGTGGTGTGGTGTATGGGGGGAGGTAGAGTACAGTAGTAGTGGTGGTGGTGTGGTGTATGGGGGGAGGTAGAGTACAGTAGTAGTGGTGGTGGTGTGGTGTATGGGGGGAGGTAGAGTACAGTAGTAGTGGTGGTGGTGTGGTGTATGGGGGGAGGTAGAGTACAGTAGTAGTGGTGGTGGTGTGGTGTATGGGGGAGGTAGAGTACAGTAGTAGTGGTGGTGGTGTGGTGTATGGGGGGAGGTAGAGTACAGTAGTAGTGGTAGTGGTGTGGTGTATGGGGGGAGGTAGAGTACAGTAGTAGTGGTGGTGTGGTGTATGGGGGGAGGTAGAGTACAGTGGTGGTGGTGTGGTGTATGGGGGGAGGTAGAGTACAGTGGTAGTGGTGGTGGTGTGGTGTATGGGGGGAGGTAGAGTACAGTGGTGGTGGTGGTGTGGTGTATGGGGGGAGGTAGAGTACAGTAGTAGTGGTGGTGGTGTGGTGTATGGGGAGAGGTAGAGTACAGTGGTGGTGGTGTGGTGTATGGGGGGAGGTAGAGTACAGTAGTAGTGGTGTGGTGTATGGGGGGAAGTAGAGTACAGTAGTAGTGGTGGTGGTGGTGGTGTAGTGTATGGGGTGGGGTAAAGTACAGTGGTAGTGGGTGGTGTAGGGAGGAGAGGTAGAATACAGTGGTAGTGGTGGTGGTGTGGTGTATGGGGGGAGGTAGAGTACAGTAGTAGTGGTGGTGGTGTGGTGTATGGGGAGAGGTAGAGTACAGTGGTGGTGGTGTGGTGTATGGGGGAGGTAGAGTACAGTAGTAGTGGTGTGGTGTATGGGGGGAAGTAGAGTACAGTAGTAGTGGTGGTGGTGGTGGTGTAGTGTATGGGGTGGGGTAAAGTACAGTGGTAGTGGGTGGTGTAGGGAGGAGAGGTAGAATACAGTGGTAGTGGTGGTGGTGTGGTGTATGGGGGGAGGTAGAGTACAGTAGTAGTGGTGGTGGTGTGGTGTATGGGGAGAGGTAGAGTACAGTAGTAGTGGTGGTGGTGAGGTGTATGGGGAGAGGTAGAGTACAGTAGTAGTGGTGGTGGTGTGGTGTATGGGGAGAGGTAGAGTACAGTAGTAGTGGTGGTGGTGAGGTGTATGGGGAGAGGTAGAGTACAGTAGTAGTGGTGGTGGTGAGGTGTATGGGGAGAGGTAGAGTACAGTAGTAGTGGTGGTGGTGTGGTGTATGGGGGGAGGTAGAGTACAGTAGTAGTGGTGGTGGTGTGGTGTATGGTGGGAGGTAGAGTACAGTGGTGGTGGTGTGGTGTATGGGGGGAGGTAGAGTACAGTGGTAGTGGTGGTGGTGTGGTGTATGGGGGGAGGTAGAGTACAGTAGTAGTGGTGGTGGTGAGGTGTATGGGGAGAGGTAGAGTACAGTAGTAGTGGTGTGGTGTATGGGGAGAGGTAGAGTACAGTGGTAGTGGTGGTGGTGTGGTGTATGGGGGGAGGTAGAGTACAGTAGTAGTGGTGGTGGTGTGGTGTATGGTGGGAGGTAGAGTACAGTAGTAGTGGTAGTGGTGTGGTGTATGGGGGGAGGTAGAGTACAGTAGTGGTGGTGGTGAGGTGTATGGGGAGAGGTAGAGTACAGTAGTAGTGGTGGTGGTGTGGTGTATGGGGAGAGGTAGAGTACAGTAGTAGTGGTGGTGGTGTGGTGTATGGGGGAGGTAGAGTACAGTAGTAGTGGTGGTGGTGAGGTGTATGGGGAGAGGTAGAGTACAGTAGTAGTGGTGTGGTGTATGGGGAGAGGTAGAGTACAGTGGTAGTGGTGGTGGTGTGGTGTATGGGGGGAGGTAGAGTACAGTAGTAGTGGTGGTGGTGTGGTGTATGGTGGGAGGTAGAGTACAGTAGTAGTGGTGGTGGTGTGGTGTATGGGGAGAGGTAGAGTACAGTGGTGGTGGTGTGGTGTATGGGGGGAGGTAGAGTACAGTAGTAGTGGTGGTGGTGTGGTGTATGGGGAGAGGTAGAGTACAGTGGTAGTGGTGGTGGTGTGGTGTATGGGGGGAGGTAGAGTACAGTAGTAGTGGTGGTGGTGTGGTGTATGGGGAGAGGTAGAGTACAGTGGTGGCGGTGTGGTGTATGGGGGGAGGTAGAGTACAGTAGTAGTGGTGGTGGTGTGGTGTATGGGGAGAGGTAGAGTACAGTGGTAGTGGTGGTGGTGTGGTGTATGGGGGGAGGTAGAGTACAGTAGTAGTGGTGGTGGTGTGGTGTATGGTGGGAGGTAGAGTACAGTAGTAGTGGTGGTGGTGTGGTGTATGGGGAGAGGTAGAGTACAGTGGTGGTGGTGTGGTGTATGGGGGGAGGTAGAGTACAGTAGTAGTGGTGTGGTGTATGGGGGGAAGTAGAGTACAGTAGTAGTGGTGGTGGTGGTGTAGTGTATGGGGTGGGGTAAAGTACAGTGGTAGTGGGTGGTGTAGGAGGAGAGGTAGAATACAGTGGTAGTGGTGGTGGTGTGGTGTATGGGGGGAGGTAGAGTACAGTAGTAGTGGTGGTGGTGTGGTGTATGGGGGGGAGGTAGAGTACAGTAGTAGTGGTGGTGGTGTGGTGTATGGGGGGAGGTAGAGTACAGTAGTAGTGGTGGTGGTGGTGAGGTGTATGGGGAGAGGTAGAGTACAGTAGTAGTGGTGGTGGTGAGGTGTATGGGGAGAGGTAGAGTACAGTAGTAGTGGTGGTGGTGAGGTGTATGGGGAGAGGTAGAGTACAGTAGTAGTGGTGGTGGTGTGGTGTATGGGGGGAGGTAGAGTACAGTGGTAGTGGTGGTGGTGTGGTGTATCGGGGAGAGGTACAGTAGTAGTGTTGGTGGTGTGGTGTATGGGGGGAGGTAGAGTACAGTGGTAGTGGTGGGGTGTATGGAGGGAGGTAGAGTACAGTAGTAGTGGTGGTGGTGTGGTGTATGTGTGGAGGTAGAGTACAGTAGTAGTGGTAGTGGTGTAGTGTAGGGGGGGATGTAGGCAAAGATAGAGTACAGATTGCAGTGTGGGTATGGTGTATTAGAGGATGGTGTTACACCACCAACACACCATCACCAACACCACCAACACACCACCACCAACACCACCAACACACCATCACCAACACCACCAACACACCAGCACCAACACAGCGCCAACACAGCACCAACACATCACCAACACACTACCAACACAGCACCAACACATCACCAACACACCACCAACACACCACCAACACACCACCAACACATCACCAACACATCACCAACAAACCACCAACACCAACACACCACCAACACCAACACACCACCAACACACCACCAACACACCACCAACACACCACCAACACCACCAACACACCACCAACACCACCAACACACCACCAATACACCACCAATACACCACCAACACACCACCAACACACCACCAACACCACTAATACCAACACACCACCAACACCACCAACACACCACCAACACACCACCAACACACCACCAACACACCACCAACACACCACCAACACACCACCAACACACCACCAACACACCACCAACACACCACCAACACACCACCAACACACCACCAACATACCACCAACACACCATCACCAACGCACCACCAACACCACCAACACGACCAACAAACCACCAATACAATCCCTACCACCAACTTATGTTCTACCAACACCTCCAATATCACCCCCCCCACCAACTAATACCCCCCATTAACCTCAAAATGCCCCCACCCCACCCACCAACCAACTAATACCCCCCATTAACCTCACCATCAAAGTCTTTCATTCTCTGTTTACCATTCTACTTGTTCCATCATTTCATTATTATTAATCTGAAATGTTATCAAAGGTAAGCAAATGTTCCGACAAACTTGTACGAGTTAATGGTTGGATTTATAGTACATTTAGTAGACTTGGTAGTTTTAGTAGAATTAGTAGTTTTAGTAGACTTACTGTAAACTCTTAGATCTCTTCTCTTTACTCAGAGAAAATGCTGCTTAAAATTACTTGTTTTCCTTCGTGTCACTCTTTTGCTGCGATTTATTAAATTTCTAAATAAATTTCTGCCATTTTTGGGGCTTATTTATTAATTCTTTAAAAAAAAAAAAATGTTTCTCTCTCCCCATTTTGTGGTTGAATGTTCTGTTTGAAGATGTTGTTGTTGCTGTTGTTGCATGTTTGAGGGTGGGTATGGTTTGATTTGGCAGGAGTCATGACTACTGATTGGTGTTGGGTTTACAGTGTTTGATGAGGGTTAGTACACCAATTGGAGCAATGGCTGTCTTTTTTACGTACACACGTATATATATGTGTGTGTATACATATATATATATATATATATATATATATATATACACATGATGCCTGCCCCCTCGTTATCGAGTATGGCCATTGCACGATATACCATTATTAATAATTATTAATTAATTCTATCGTGCAATGCCTGTGCGTGAAGATATATTTTAAAGTGAGGAAAGACTGTGCACAGAGCCAATCCCACTCTCTGAGCCACAGTAGCTCTAACCCAAAAAGAAGAAAAGATCAACATCATCGGTAACTACTGAGCAGCAGGTTTTATATCGTAGTTATCCCAGTTTCCTGAGTTGCCTTCTTCTAGAAGAATGCCCTGACAAAGGCTAGGGGTCCTTCACTCCCAGTGGTTTAACTGTGCAGTACATGTGTATATACATATTTACACACTTTTGGATGGTCGTTGACTCTTATGAGTTCTTCCGCCCTTTGTATATATATGCATATATATACATCATCATCATTTTACGTCCACTTTTCATGGTCCTTCGACATCTCCGTGAGTTTCAGCAATCTGAAGTCTGCTCTCACCACCTCCACCCATGTTTTTCGTGGTATCCACTACTATGTCTTCCTTCTACTGGGATTTCTTAGCACTTCTTTACCCAGCAGTCATCCTCCATGCTCATCACATGTCCATACCAACACAACCTTCTCTCCTGCACACTACAACTTATCCCTCTTATACACAGTTTCTCTCTCAACTCATCCATGCTTGGTCATTCACGCACATTAACATTGCACATCCAACGGAGCATGCTTGCTTCATTTCTCTCCAGCTAGTTTTCTTTTCATATCCTCTTCATATCCTCCGCAGAGGCTGCCCATGTCTCACTACCATGCAGCATATATATATATACATACATATATATGCACATCATCATCATCATCATCATGATATGTCCGCTTTACCCTGCTTGCACCCATATATATATATATATATATATATATGTATATATATATATGTGTATATATCATCATCATCATCATTTCATTTTACGTCCACTTTTCCCTGCTTGCAAGGGTGGGATGGGAACTGATTCTGGCTTGATTTCTACAGCTGGATGCCCTTCCTAACACCAACCTCATTTACAGTGTGGGCTGGGTGCTTTTTTGCCGTGGCACCTCCACGACGACTTTACAGTGGAATGATAGGGACCCCAGTCCCTGCCATCTCATTTCTACAGCTGAGTAAACTGGAGCAATGTGAAATAAAGTGTCTTGCTCAAGGAAACAACACATATATATATAATGTTATTGTTATTTGCAGATGAACTATCAGGAATCTATGTCCAAAGTATAGCTGAAGGTAGTGCTGCCCATCTTGATGGGAGAACACAAGTGAATGACCAAATTATTGAGGTAAGTTCTTAACCATTTGGGGAGGTGGAGAGTGGCCTATATATATATATATGTCATCATCATCATCATCGTTTGACGTCCATCTTCCACGCTAGCATGGGTTAGACGGTTTTGTCCCACTCGAGACAAGATTGGTCAGGTGACCATGTCTCGCTCATATAGAACTGTTTCTGGCTGGTTTTCTATGGCTGGATGCCCTTCCTATCACTAAAACCACATTATCAGTCTGGACTGGGAGCCTTTTTACCGTGTCACCTACATGACCACTTTACAGTGTGTACTGGGAGCCTTTTTACCGTGTCACCTACATGACCACCTTATAGTGTGGACTGGGAGCCTTTTTACCATGTCTCCTGCATGACCACTTTACAGTGTGGGCTGGGAGCCTTTTTACCGTGTCTCCTACATGACCACTTTACAGTGTGGACTGGGAGCCTTTTTACTGTGTCTCCTACACAACCTCTTTACAGTGTGGATTGGGAGCCTTTTTACCGTGTCTCCTACACAACCACTTTACAGTGTGGGCTGGGAGCCTTTTTACTGTGTCTCCTACATGACCACTTTACAGTGTGGACTGGGAGCCTTTTTACCGTGTCTCCTACATGACCACTTTACAGTGTGGACTGGGAGCTTTTTTACCATGTCTCCTACACGACCACTTTACAGTGTGGACTAGGAGCCTTTTTACCGTGTCTCCTACACAACCTCTTTACAGTGTGGACTGGGAGCTTTTTTACCATGTCTCCTACACGACCACTTTACAGTGTGGACTGGGAGCCTTTTTACCGTGTCTCCTGCATGACCCCTTTACAGTGTGGGCTGGGTGTTCTGTGGTACCAACATAACTTTACAGAGAAAGGGTGTTTTATACCATACCACCCAATACCATTCTACACCATTCCATTCTGTTCTATTCCATACTATTCTACTCCATTCCATTCCATTCTATTCTACACCATTCTACTCCATTCCATACCATTCTAAACCACTCCATACCATTCTACTCCATTCTACACGATTCCATACCATTCTACACGATTCCATACCATTCTACACGATTCCATACCATTCTACTCCATTCAATACCACTCTACTCTATTCCATACCATTCTACTCCATTCCATACCATTCTACACCATTCCATACCATTCTACACCATTCCACACCATTCTACTCCATTCCACACCATTCTACTCCATTCCACACCATTCTACTCCATTCCACACCATTCTAAACCATTCCACACCATTCCACACCATTCTACTCCATTCCACACCATTCTACACCATTCCATACCATTCTACACCATTCCATACCATTCTACACCATTCCACACCATTCTACTCCATTCTACACCATTCCACACCATTCTACTCCATTCTACACCATTCCACACCATTCTACTCCATTCTACACCATTCCACACCATTCCACACCATTCCACACCATTCTACACCATTCCACACCATTCGACACCATTCCACACCACTCCACACCATTCTACTCCATTCCACACCATTCCATTCCATTCTACACCATTCTACTCCATTCCATACCATTCTACTCCATTCCATACCATTCTACTCCATTCCACACCATTCTACTCCATTCCACACCATTCTACTCCATTCCACACCATTCTACACCATTCTACTCCATTCCACACCATTCTACACCATTCTACTCCATTCCACACCATTCTACACCATTCTACACCATTCCATACCATTCCATACCATTCTACACCATTCCATACCATTCTACACCATTCCACACCATTCTACACCATTCCACACCATTCTACACCATTCCATACCATTCTACACCATTCCATACCATTCTACACCATTCCATACCATTCTACACTATTCCATACCATTCTACACCATTCCATACCATTCTGTTGCAGGTTGATGGTAAATCTCTGAATGGCTTCTCTAACAGTGATGCAGTGAAACTTCTACAACAGACAGACAGAACTGTCAACTTAAAACTGATCCGTTACAGACGTGGGAACAAATATGAACTACTACAGCAATATATTGGTAAGACAAACACCTTTGATATTTCTTATTTATGGTTCCACTGTCATTGGTGTGGCCTTGTGGTTAGGGGGTTGGGATTATGACTATAATGATGTGGGTGTGATCCCTGGACTGGGTGGTATATGGCCTTGTGGTTAGGGGGTTGGGATTATGACTATAATGATGTGGGTGTGATCCCTGGACTGGGTGGTATATGGCCTTGTGATTAGGGGGTTGGGATTATGACTATAATGATGTGGGTTTGATCCCTGGACTGGGTGGTATATGGCCTTGTGGTTAGGGGGTTGGGATTATGACTATAATGATGTGGGTTTGATCCCTGGACTGGGTGGTATATGGCCTTGTGGTTAGGGGGTTGGGAATATGTCTATAATGATGTGGGTTTGATCTCTGGACTGGGTGGTATATGGCCTTGTGGTTAGGGGGTTGGGATTATGACTATAATGATGTGGGTTTGATCTCTGGACTGGGTGGTACATGGCCTTGTGATTAGGGTGTTGGGATTATGACTATAATGATGTGGGTTTGATCTCTGGACTGGGTGGTATATGGCCTTGTGGTTAGGGGGTTGGGATTATGACTATAATGATGTGGGTTTGATCTCTGGACTGGGTGGTATATGGCCTTGTGGTTAGGGGGTTGGGATTATGACTATAATGATGTGGGTTTGATCTCTGGACTGGGTGGTATATG
>OZ024760.1:29016719-29024219 GCA_964016885.1 Eledone cirrhosa
TCTGTTTTTCAATTGTCTTTGTTCTGTATTTTGAATCCATATTCTAAAGACTTAGTGATGCAGGCTTTTTTGAAACTATATATATCATCATCATCATCGTTTAACATCCATTTTCCACGATAGCATGGATATATCTCTCTATCTATCTATATATATATATATATATATGTGTATATATATGCACACACACACTCAAATAGACGCACACATGCAGGCACATACACATACATGTGTGTGTCTATCTATATATACATATGCAAAAGGAGACAGTTTTTATTGATGTTCCTTTCCAATTTTGAAACTGTTTTATGAATCAGAAATATATATGAATGGTAGAAGAGATAGATAAATTTCTTTATTAGCCACAAGGGCACAAAAGAAGGGGACAAATACAAATGGGGAGTTTACATACAGGTATATGAAAATAAAACTATTAATAAAATAACAAATAACACTTGAAATCCCCAATAGGGGGGAGGCATTACACAGGGGTTGTACACACCCTGAAAAAATGTACAACCCTCATCTCCAGGAGCACCAAGAGTGAGTACTCCCTTCATCTCTTCCTATTTTTCCTCAACCTACAGGCTTATATAGAGAGAAGGCCCAACCACTCGGGCCATCTTTGCCACATTCAACCACCTTTTATAAAATTTGCTGAGGTACAGCACCTCTCTCTCCATCCTGATTCTTCTTCCAAAATGATATTTGAAAAAACGAATCAGTTGCTCGCCGGAGAGAAAGGTGTCTGACCTCAGCCCTTTTAACCTCGTCCACCATATAACCTTTTTCACCATAGCCATAACATATAGGAAAACTGCCTCTTCTTCGCTTTTGAAGGAGGGTGGCGGTTTGATCATGACAATGGACTTGGTGGTCAACTGGATTGGTCCCACCCGCGGCAATAGTCGTTCTACATAACCCCACAGGTCGGTAACGCCCAGGCAGTGTACAAATGCGTGCGCGACGGTTTCCTCATTGCGCACGCATCTCGGACAGATCTTTTTCGAAGGGTCCCTGCCCGGGTGCTCGTGTCAGTAGAGCTTGTCTCGAACTGGTAGAGCTCCTCGGTAACACTGCCAGGCCAGGGACATTTGGAAATTGTCCATCGATCCCAGGCGGAAGGTCCTACCGAACAGACTGGCCAGTTCGTCCTCCTCTATGGCCAGAGTTTCTCCGAGCGTGTCGACGCACTTGCTGCTGACAAACCCTCTATAGAATGTCGAAGTGGAGTCTCCACTGATCGCCGGGTCCGCCTGCCAGAGGACTGTGAGTGCCTGAGCACATGAGAGATAGATAGAATGATATATATAGTGAGAGTGATCTGTGGATATAAAGAAAGTGATATATAAAGAGAGGTATATATAGAGATAGAGAGAGACAGGGGTAGAGGAAGTAAGATATGCATTGAGTTGTAGAGAATATATATATACACAGATATATACACACATATATATATAGAGTGAATATATATATATAGTGGATATATATATATATACACACATATATATATATAATGAATATATATATACACAGATATATATATAGTGAATATATATATACACAGATATATATATATAGTGGATATATATATATATATACACAGATATATATATCATCATCATCATCATCATCATCATCATCGTTTAACGTCCATCTTCCACGCTTGCATGGGTTTGGACGTGAATTTATATAGTGAATATATATATATATATATATATACACACACAGATATATACATATAGTGAATATATATATATATACACACAGATATATATATATATAGTGAATATATATATATATACACACCAATATATACATATAGTGAATATATATGTATACACACAGATATATATACACACACAGATATATATATATTTAGTAAATATATATATACACACACACAGATATATACATATAGTGAATATATATACATACACACACACATATATATATAGTGAATATATATACACACACACACACAAATGTATACATACATATATACACACACAGATACACAGATATAGAAAGAATGAGACACAACCAGAATAATTGACAAAAAAAAAGGAGAAAAAATGAGCATGTATTTTTACCAAACTTCACCTAGAATGAACTTATATAACCCTTCCGGCTTCCATTTCTTGTTTGCCCCTTCTATATAATGTATATATATATATACACACATACACACACTCCTATATATATATTCTCATATTAACATTGGCATATTGTTGTGGTCATGGAACTGTTGAACTGTAACATAACAAACCCTTTTTAGAATTAAAAGGAGAATATATATATATATATATATATATATATATATATGTGTGTGTATAAATATGTGTGTATATATATGTGTGTGTATGTATGTATGTGGATATGTGTGTATGTATATATATATATATGTATATGTATCTATATGTATGTATGTTTATATATATATATATGCTTATATATATCTATATATGCTTATATATATCTATAAATATATATATATATACACAAATATGTGTATATATATATATTTATAGATATATAAGCATATATAGATATATATAAGCATATACACAAATATGTGTATATATATATACATACATATCTCTCTCTCTCTCTCTATATATATATATATATATACATACACATATGTTTATATATACATTTATATATGTTTATATATAAATATATGTATATACATAAATATGTATATATATATACATATATATATATGAGTGGGGAATGCTGTTGGATGGCATGGGGATTTGGTACAGAGGTAAGACTGATGGATTGGAAATTTTTACATAATTCCATTGTGAGTGATTCTATGTTTTTTTTTGGGGTCTAATTGCCTGACTCGCGTTCCTTCATTTCTCGTGGTTTCAGAGAAATATGCTATGAGTAATCCTATTAGAGGCATATGTTGTATAAATATAAAACATATTTCTTCTACTTCTTTTATTCTTTTAGGGAGGCGGTGGGGCTTATTGAAACTGACATTAAACCCCTATTTAGTTGATTGTCTTATCTACACATTATCATTATTATTATTATTGAGGGCGGTGGATTGGCAGTATCAGTAGGGGGTCGGGCGCCATGCTGTGACGCATAGAGTTACGGCGCTTGCCATTCTGAGTTTGAATCTCGCCGAGGTTAACTTTGCCTTTCAACCTTTCGGGGTCGATAAAATAAAGTACCAGTGATGTACTGGGTAATTGCTGGCCTTGTGCCAAAAGTAGAAATAATAATTATTATTGTTGTTGTTGTTGTTGTTGTGGCGGTGGTTTGGCAGTATCGGTAGAGGGTCGGACGCCATGCTTTGTAGCATGGAGTTACGGCCCTTTGCAGTCTGAGTTCAAATCCTGCCGAGGTTAACTTTGCCTTTCATCCTCATGCGGTCGATAAAATAAAGTACCAGTAACGTACTAGGGTTGATTTAATCGAATTTCCTTTCTCCCCAAATTACTGTCCTTGTGCCTAAAGTAAAAATCATTATTATTATTATTATTATTATTATTATTATTATTCATCACCGTTTTACGTCCGTTCTTCCACGCTAGCATGGGTTAGACGGGTTGTCCTGTTGTGAGCAGTGTCCGGTCGGCTGACCTTGTCTTGCTCATTAGGGAACTGATTCGGCTTGATTTCTACAGCTGGATTCCCTTCCTAACACCAACCTCATTTACAGTGAGTGCTGGCTGCTTTTTTTTCCGTGGCGCCTACACGTCCACTGTACAGTGTGGGCTGGGTGCTTTTTTTCTGTGGCACCTCCACAACCACTTTGCAGTGACAGGGGTGGGGGCATATTGTCTATATACTTCAGCTTCGGCTTGTACCCGTGGGGGGTCGGGTCTTCTGTATTACTGCATGACGCCAGAGGTTGCAGTCTTGTGTAATTGCCTTTGAGAGGTGTAATTGGGTAAGGTCGGCTTTTATCACCTCATCGCAGGTCCTCTTAGGTCTCTCCACTCTGCGGTTTCCATCGACTTCTAGTGCTCTGCACCTTTTTATGCAGCTGTCATCCTTCATACGCATCACATGTCCATACCAACGCAACTGCCTCTCCTGCACACAGCATTTGATTCCTCTTATGCTCAGTCTCTCTTTCAAATCATTTATGCTTTGCTGTTCGCGTATATTACTATTACACATCCATCGGAGCATGCAGGCTTCATTTCTTTCTAATCTATGCAAGTCTTCCACAGACAGCGCCTAGGTCTCACTACCATGTAACATTGCTGTTCGTATACACGCATCATACAGTCTGCCTTTCATTTTGAGGGAAAAGCCTTTTGCAGCTAGCAGTGGCAGTAGCTCCCTGAACTTCTTCCATCCCGTTCTTACCCTAGTTATTGTACTTTCCGAACACCCACCTCCGCTGCTAATTCGGTCACCTAGGTAGCAGAAGCTGTCTACTGTTTCTACAGAGCCCTCCTAGAGTTTGGTGGTACTTGTTTGCTGTGGCTGTTTGCTGCGGCTGTTTGCTGCTTGCTCTCCCAGCACAACTGCTACATGTGAAGCCTACATTCTTAGTTAAGCTTCCTGAGATCCCGCTACATCTCTTGTGTACCCATTGTTTGCATTTGGGGCAGAGAATGGAGTTCCTACCTACACCTTTCCTACATGCTGAGCAAGGCCATTTCCCTGAGGGGATCTGGGTTCTGTTTTCTCGTCTACTTACAAGGACCTTAGTCTTTGTCAGGTTGACTTTGAGGCCCTTTCTTTCTAGTCCCTGCTTCCAAGTTTGGAATTTCTTCTCTAGTTCTACCATAGATTCAGCTATAAGTGCGAGTTCATCTTCATACAGGAGTTCCCATGGGCATCCGGTCTTAAACTCCTCCGTTATTGCCTGCAGGACTATGATGAACAGGAGAGAGCTAAGAACATAGCCCTGGTGGACACCGACCTCTACGTTAAATTCCTCGCTATATTCATTGCTAATCCTAACTTTGCTGACTGCTCCCCTCTACATGGCTTATACAGCTTTCACAAGCCATTCATCTACTCCTAGTTTTCTAAGAGCCCACCAGATTATAGCACAGGGAACTCTGTCAAAGGCTTTCTCGAGATCGACGAATGCCAGGTAGAGTGGCTTGCTTTTAGCTAGCTACTTTTCCTGTAACTGCCTCAAAAGGAAGAGGGCATCAGTGGTGCCTCTTCCTGGCACAAACCCAAATTGCATCTCATCTAGTTTCACCCGGTCCCTAATCAACTGTGCTATAACTCTTTCTGTTACTTTCATGACCTGGTCCATCAGCTTTATACCTCTATAGTTTCCTCTATCTAGTGCATCACCTTTACCTTTGTAGCAGTTGACAATGATGTTACTGCACAAATCCTTTGGTATGACATCTTCTAGTATTACCTGGTTAACAATACGTGTGGTTATGGTGTGACCTACCGACCCAGATGCCTTCAGCATCTCGGCAGCTATACCCGATGGACCGGTTGCCTTCCCTGTCTTCATATCTTTGATTGCCTTACTTACTACGCTACTGCTGACTTGTACTGCTGGCCTCTCTATAGGGTCTACTTGGGGTAGGGTCTTTTTTCCAATGCATTCTCCTCATTTAGTAATCTATCATAATGGCTCTACCACGCATCTTTCTTCTCGGCACTTGTGAGGGCAAGCTCACCTTTATAATTCCGGATAGACTTCTCTCCAATGACATCACAATTCTCTTTGACACACTGCCTCGCAATCTTGAATACCTCCTGTTTCTGGTCCTCATGTTGCAAAATTTGCTTGAATGTTCTATCCTCTTAGCTTCCCTTCTGGTCTCTATGTAATGTACCCTGCTTCTCCGTTCTTCCATTCTTTCCATGCCTATCTCTTGGCCTTAACTGCCTCATCTACCTTATTGTTCCACCACCCAGTCACTCTCCTCCTGCCTGTGGTCTTACTCCAGCCACAGACCTCATCCGTCGCCTTTAGTAAGTTATTTTTTAGGAACTCCCAGTTCTCTTCTACATTGAATGTCTCTATCTGTTCTTCTTTATTGTCGTAGGCGTTGAGTAAAATATCTTTAAATATGTTACTGGCTGAGCGGTCTTTCAGTTTCCAGATCTTTCTTCTCCAGGTTGGCTTCTGTTTCCAGTTTCGACTAGTTCTGACTGTGAGGTCGCTGACAACTAAGTTATGTTGGGAGGTACATTCCTCACCAGGGAAGGCTTTTGTGTTTACGACCGTCCATCTGACACGTCCTCTGATGAGGATTAAATCTTTCTGACTAGAATGCTCCCCTGATCTATAGGTGATCAGGTGGTTGTTGGATTTTTTTGAAGTTTGTGTTACATATCGACATGTCATTGGCGTCGCAGAATTCTAGAAGCCTGAAGTCTTCTTCATTTCTTGTGCCAACCCCGTGGCCTCCATGGACTCTATAGAAGCCGTCACGGTGTTTTCCTACGTGTCCATTAAAATCTCCTGCAATGATTAGGAAGTCATTGTCGTTTGTTAGAGCAGTAGTGTGCATTAGGGACTCGTAAAACCTATCCTTAAGTTCGTCTGGCAACCCCAATTGGGGTGCGTAAGCTGATATTATTGTGGTAATTGTTTTATTCAGGACTAGTCTGAGTTTAATGATTCTTACATTCACCCGATTCATTATTATTATTATTATTATTATTATTATTATATACGGGTGGTGGATTGGCAGTATCGGTAGAGGGTCGGACGCCATGCTTTGCAGCATAGAGTTACGGCCCTTTACGTTCTGAGTTCAAATCCCGCCGAGGTTAGCTTTCTTTGTCTTTCATCCTTACGGGGTCGATAAAATAAAGTACCAGTAATACAATGGATCTCAAGTTTGAAATCATCCCCATCGATTGAAATCTTAACTTTCTATTTCATTCATCATCATCATCATCATCATCACTATTGAACAAATATTTTCCCTGTTTGCCTAAGTTAGATAGGTTGTCATGTTCTGTTGCCACAGTTGTACTTGTCTGACAAGTGACTTGATCTGAGACCTTGTCTGACAAGTGACTTGATCTGAGACCTTGTCTGACAAGTGACTTGATCTGAGACCCTATCTAGCAAGTGACTTGATCTGAGACCTTAAATGACAAGTGACTTGATCTGAGACCCTATCTAGCAATTGACTTGATCTGAGACCCTATCTAGCAATTGACTTGATCTGAGACCCTATCTAGCAAGTGACTTGATCTGAGACCTTTACTGACAAGTGACTTGATCTGAGACCCTATCTAGCAAGTGACTTGATCTGAGACTGTGTTGAAACTAAAGTAGTTATACTGTGGAAGAGTCATTTTATCCACAGTTGTACATGTCTGGCAGATGACTTGTTTGGCAACAGACTTGATCTAAGATTGTGTTTTAAAACTAAAGCATCAAATACACACAAAAACTGCTAACTTCACTTTACATTTATAATTTATTTTCTGGTGTCAAAATATTTGTCGCAATGTTTATGATGGACATTTTGACACTAGGAAATAAATAAGAAATTTTAAGTGAAGTTAGCCATGTTGTTACCATAT
>OZ024760.1:29036719-29054219 GCA_964016885.1 Eledone cirrhosa
CGGGGATGATAAAATAAAGTTCCAGTAACGTACTGGGGTTGATTTCATCGACTTTAACTTCTCCCTAAATGACTGGCCTTGTGTTTTAAGTAGAAGTCATTATTATTGTTATAAGAAGGGCGGTGGATTGGCAGTATCGGTAGAGGGTCGGACGCCATGCTTTGACGCATAGAGTTACGGCCCTTGCCATTCATCATTTCATTTTACGTCCGCTTTTCCCTGCTTGCTAGGGTGGGACGGGAACAGATTCTGGCTTGATTTCTACAGCTGGATGCCCTTCCTAACACCAACCTTGTTTTACAGTGAGTGCTGGGTGCTTTTTTGCCGTGGCACCTCCATGTCCACTTTGCAGTGGAATGATAGGGACCCCAGTCCCTATCATCTCATTTCTACAGCTGAGTAAACTGGAGCAATGTGAAATAAAGTGTCTTGCTCACCCGGTCTGAGAATTGAACTCACAACCTTTCGATTGCAAGACCAATGCTCTAACCACTAAGCTATGTGCCTATATATATATATATATACACACACACACACCCTCTCCACTGCTGCCAGCAAGCCACAACTCTATGGCAGTTGGTTTATCTACAATAATGGTTGATTTCTCCACAAAAGATATTTTGTGGGGAATTTTATAATATTTTTGTTTGATTTTCTTTTGTCTCTCTCCATATATATACATACCTTTGAAAAGCAGTGTTCTGTCTGTCTGTCTGTCACTCTGTTTGTCTTCCTATGCCTCCATTCTGAGTTCAAATCCCGGGGTCGATAAAATAAAGTACCAGTAATACACTGGGTAATTGCTGGCCTTGTGCCTAAAGTAGAAACAATTATTGTTATAAGTGGAGTATTGGCAGTATCGGTAGAGCATCGGACGCCATGCTTTGCAGCATAGATTCGAACTCAGAACGTATTCAGCATACGTTGAGTTCAAATCCTGCCGAGGTTAACTTTGCCTTTCATCCTTACAGGGTTGATAAAATAAAGTACCAGTAATACACTGGCGTTGATTTAATCAACTCTCCCTTCTCCCTTGTGCCCTAGTAGAGGGTCGGACGCCATGCTTTGACGCAGAGTTACGGCCCTTTCCATTCTGAGTTCAAATCCCGCCGAGGTTGACTTTGCCTTTCATCCTTACGGGGTCGATAAAAATAAAGTACCAGTAATGTACTGGGGTCGATTTAATCAACTCCCCTGCCCCCAAAATTGCTGGCCTTGTGCCTTTATAAGAAACCATTATTTCTACCTCGAGTCATTAATTAAATTTTGACTGAAATTCCAAAAACTAAAACTCTTTGTGTGTATATAAATGTATGTATATATATATATTTATGTGGCTGTGTGTATATAAATGTATGTATATGTATATTTATGTGGTTGTGTGTATATGAATGTATGTATATATATATTTATGTGGTTGTGTGTATATGAATGTATGTATATATATATTTATGTGGTTGTGTGTATATGAATGTATGTATATGTATATTTATGTGGTTGTGTGTATATGAATGTATGTATATATATATTTATGTGGTTGTGTATATATAAATGTATGTATATATATATATTTATGTGGTTGTGTGTATATGAATGTATGTATATATATTTATGTGGTTGTGTGTATATGAATGTATGTATATATATTTATGTGGTTGTGTGTATATGAATGTATGTATATGAATGTATGTATATATATTTATGTGGTTGTGTGTATATAAATGTATGTATATATATATTTATGTGGTTGTGTATATGAATGTATGTATATATATATTTATGTGGTTGTGTGTATATGAATGTATGTATATATATATTTATGTGGTTGTGTATATATAAATGTATGTATATGTATATTTATGTGGTTGTGTGTATATCAATGTATGTATATATATATTTATGTGGTTGTGTGTATATGAATGTATGTATATATATATTTATGTGGTTGTGTGTATATGAATGTATGTATATATATATTTATGTGGTTGTGTGTATATGAATGTATGTATATATATATTTATGTGGTTGTGTATATATAAATGTATGTATATATATATTTATGTGGTTGTGTGTATATGAATGTATGTATATATATATTTATGTGGTTGTGTGTATATAAATGTATGTATATGAATGTATGTATATATATTTATGTGGTTGTGTGTATATGAATGTATGTATATATATATTTATGTGGTTGTGTGTATATAAATGTATGTATATGAATGTATGTATATATATTTATGTGGTGTGTATATAAATGTATGTATATGAATGTATGTATATATATTTATGTGTTGTGTGTATATAAATGTATGTATATGAATGTATGTATATATATTTATGTGGTGTGTATATAAATGTATGTATATGAATGTATGTATATATATTTATGTGGTTGTGTGTATATGAATGTATGTATATATATATTTATGTGGTTGTGTGTATATGAATGTATGTATAAGAATGTATGTATATATATTTATGTGGTTGAGTGTATATAAATGTATGTATATGAATGTATGTATATATATTTATGTGGTTGTGTGTATATAAATGTATGTATATGAATGTATGTATATATATTTATGTGGTTGTGTGTATATAAATGTATGTGTATGAATGTATGTATATATATATTTATGTGGTTGTGTGTATATAAATGTATGTATATGAATGTATGTATATATATTTATGTGGTTGAGTGTATATGAATGTATGTATATATATATTTATGTGGTTGTGTGTATATGAATGTATGTATCATCATCATCATCATCATCAGGTTTAGCGTCCGTGTTCCACGCTTGCATGGGTTTGGACGGGGGTTTTCCCACTTGAGGCAAGAGTGGTTGTCTTGCTCGCATAGGACTGTCTGGCGGGTTTTCTACAGCTGGATGCCCTTCCTAACACCAACCACATTTACAGTGTGGGGCTGGGAGGTTTTTACCGTGTTGCCTACACGGCCACATTTACAGCGTGGACTGTGTGTTTTTTTGTCGTGACACCTACACGATCTCATTTGTTTCGGCCTGGATGTTGTGGGACCAACATAACTTTACATTGAAAGGGGCGGTGTGGATGGGGTGGTGGGATGGGGGTGTGTTTTGATAGAGATGCCTACTGACTGTAGTAGGTTTTTACTTTGTATTTAGGTAAGGCGGGTCTTCTGTATTACTGAGTACCGCCAAAGGTCTCGGTCCAGTGACATTGTCTTGGAGAGGTGTAAGCGTGTGAGGTCGGAATTTATCAGCTCGTCCCATGTTTTTCTGGGTCTGCCTACTCCGTGGCTACCGTCTATCTTTATTGCCCTGCACTTTGTTATACAGCTGTCGTCTTTCATGCGCATCACGTGACCATACCAACGTAGCCTTCTCTCGAGTAAACAACATCTGATATATATATTTATGTGGTTGTGTGTATATGAATGTATGTATATATATATTTATGTGGTTGTGTGTATATAAATGTATGTATATGAATGTATGTATATATATTTATGTGGTTGTGTGTATATGAATGTATGTATATATATATTTATGTGGTTGTGTGTATATGAATATATGTATATATATATTTATGTGGTTGTGTGTATATGAATGTATGTATATATATATTTATGTGGTTGTGTGTATATGAATGTATGTATATATATATTTATGTGGTTGTGTGTATATAAATGTATGTATATGAATGTATGTATATATATTTATGTGGTTGTGTGTATATGAATGTATGTATATATATATTTATGTGGTTGTGTGTATATGAATATATGTATATATATATTTATGTGGTTGTGTGTATATGAATGTATGTATATATATATTTATGTGGTTGTGTGTATATGAATGTATGTATATATATATTTATGTGGTTGTGTGTATATGAATGCATGTATATATATATTTATGTGGTTGTGTGTATATAAATGAATGTATATGAATGTATGTATATATATATTTATGTGGTTGTGTGTATATGAATGTATGTATATATATATTTATGTGGTTGTGTGTATATGAATGCATGTATATATATATTTATGTGGTTGTGTGTATATAAATGAATGTATATGAATGTATGTATATATATATTTATGTGGTTGTGTGTATATAAATGTATGTATATAAATGTATGTATATATATATTTATGTGGTTGTGTGTATATGAATGTATGTATATATATATTTATGTGGTTGTCTGTATATAAATGTATGTATATATATAGTTATGTGGCTGTGTGTATATAAATGTATGTGTATATATATTTATGTGGTTGTGTGTATATAAATGTATGTATACATATATTTATGTGGTTGTGTGTATACAAATGAATGTATATATATATTTATGTGGTTGTGTGTATATAAATGAATGTATATATATTTATGTGGCTGTGTGTATATAAATGAATGTATACATATCTATGTGGTTGTGTGTATATAAATGTATGTATATATATATGTTATGTGGCTGTGTGTATATAAATGTATGTGTATATATATTTTTATGTGGTTGTGTGTATATACATGTATGTATACATATCTATGTGGTTGAGTGTATATAAATGTATGTATATATATTTATGTGGTTGTGTGTAGGGATATGTGTGGAGGTGGGGAGAGTATGTGTGTGAGAAGGAGTGTATGTATGTGTGTGTGTGGTGTATGTGTGAGGTGTATATGTGGGTATGTATGGGTGGGAAGGAGTGTAGTGTGGGGTGTGAGGTGTGTGTGTGTGGGGGGGGGCATGTATGTTTGTGGGGATGGGAGGGTTTGTGGGTGGATAGGAGTGTATGTGTATATGTGAGGATATGTGTGGGAAGGAGTGTGTGTGTTTTGGAGGTGTGTGTGTGTGTGTGTGTGTGTGTGGTTAACTATAGATTTTATTGCCAGTTCCAGTAAAATTTATATTTTTGGAACTAGCAGTTGAAATTTTCTCCTTGTATAGTGTGTATAATATATATATATACATACATACATATATATATACATATATATATATATATATATATATATATATATATATATATATATATATATATATATATTCTTTGCTTAAACTTTAATCTGTTATTTTAATAAATATATATATATGCTTATATATATATATATATATATATATATATATATGCTTATATATATATATATATATATATATATATATATATTGCATGCATATATATATTTATGTATATATATTTATATATATGTATGCATATATATATATATATGCTTATATATATGCATGCAATATGCTTATATATATGCATGCAATATATATATATATATATATATATATATATATATATATTACATGCATATATATTTATGTATATATGTTTATATATATGTATGCATATATATATATATATATATATAGACATGCATATTTAACAACTGCTCGGCTCATTTAACAACAAAGAATGAAAAAATAAAATGAAAGCTAGAAAAGAAAAGGAAAAGTGTAAAATTCATTTCCTCACGAATTGTTTGATAAATGGCATTAGTACTCTTCTGTTTCTCACTTTCTGCCATATATGATACAATATATATATAATACAATGTATATATATATATATATTGTATATATACACAGTAAATATACACAACGAATATATATATGTAGAGGTTATATTTAATTTGTTGGGATACAACAAGCAAAATATTTTTATAACTGATATAAAGCATTCAACAAATTATTGGAGTAAATATAGAATATATTAACAAATGGAAACTATATTTATAAAACCATATTTATTTCATTATAATTATTTCAAGGGCCATCAAGGTAAACTATGGTGCGCTTTCATCAGATAAAATATAATATAGGTTAGTTTTATAAATAAATATTGACATACCCTTAAAATCCAGGAGATTCCAACCAGAAAGGTTGCATTTTTTAAGGGTATGTCAATATTTATTTATAAAACTAACCTATATTATATTTTATCTGATGAAAGCGCACCATAGTTTACCTTGGTGGCCCTTGAATTATGTATAATGAAATAAATATGGTTTTATAAATATAGTTTCCATTTGTTAATATATTGCACAACGAATATATATATATATTTATGCAACATATATATATATGTAGTAAATATACATAATAAATAAATATATTTATACTATATATATACACAGTAAATATACACAGTAAATAAATATACACAAACATATATACCCAATGAATGTAAATATACACTATAGATATATATGTATAATAAATTTTTTATGCGCAAATAGTTGATATTGGTACATCTTTGAGCGATGAAGATATATTCAAGTATTAATACTTCAATATCTACACAAATATATATACCCAATAAACGTAAATATACACTATAAATAAATATTGACATACCCTTAAAATCCAGGAGATTCCAACCAGAATGGTTGCATTTTTTAAGGGTATGTCAATATTTATTTATAAAACTAACTATATACCCAATATATGTAAATATACACTATAAATATATATACCCAATATATGTAAATATACACTATAAATATATATATATATATATATATATATATATATATACACACACAAATATATATAGCCAGCATATATGTTCTATGACAAAAAGTACCGAGCCTACACTGTAAAGTGGTCGTGTTGTAGGTGTGATGATGAAACAGCCAGTCAACTCTGTAAATGTGGTTGGTGTTATGAAGGACATCCAGCTGTAGAAACTTAGCCAAAATCAGTTTTGTATGAGTAAGACTTGGGTCATCTGATCTGGCTTGTCTCACAACAGGATAACCCATATAGCCCATGCTAGCATGGAAGAATGGATGTAAAACAGTGGTGATGATATATATATAGTTGGTGTTCATCAGGGCTCCGTTCTTAGCCCCCTACTATTTATTATTGCCCTTCAGGCTATAACAGTGGAGCTCAAGACCGGCTGCCCATGGGAACTCCTATACGCAGATGATCTAACGCTCATAGCTGAATCAATGGCCGAACTAGAGAAGAAATTCCAAACATGGAAGCATGGCCTAGAATCAAAAGGCCTTAAAATTAACCTGTCTAAGACTAAAGTTCTAGTTTGTAGGAAGGAAAATAGGACACCGGTCCCATCCGGGAAATGGCCATGCTCAGTGTGTAGGAAAGGAGTAGGTAGAAACTCCATAGATTTTATATGTGGCCGGTGCTCTGGTGCAATAAGTAGCAGCAAGTGCCCCCAGAATACTAGCTCATTCCATTGCCCAGATGGTTCTATAGAAATAGTGGACACCTTCCGTTACCTGGGTGACAAAATCAGCAGTGGTGGAGGGTGCTCTGAAAGTACAGTAGCTAGAGTCAGTACTGGATGGAAAAAGTTCAGAGAGCTTATACCACTATTAGCCGCTAAAGGGTTCTCTCTAAAAATGAAAGGCAGGCTGTATGATGCCTGCATATTGTTTGTTTTGTAAGTGGAAACAGAAACTAACATGCAGATAGTCACCACCACTACCATCAACATCAACACTACCACCACCACTACTAACACTAACACCACCACCACTACTAACACCAACACCACTACCATCAACATCAACACTACTACCACCACTACTAACACTAACACCACCACTACTAATACTAACACCACCACTACTAACACCAACACCACCACCACTACCATCACCATCAACACTACCTCTAACACCATCACCACTAACACCAACACCACCACCACCACCACCATCAACACTACCTCTAACACCATCACCACTAACACCAACACCACCACCACCACTACCATCACCATCAACACTACCTCTAACACCATCACCACTAACACCAACACCACCACCACTACCATCACCATCAACACTACTTCTAACACCATCACCACTACCACCAACACCACCACCACTACCATCACCATCAACACTACCACCAACACCATCAACACTACCACCACCACCACCACCACCACCACTACCACCACCACCACCACCACCACCACTACCACCACCACCACCACCACCATCACCACCACCACCACCACCATCACCACCACCACCAACACCACCAACACCCCTACCACCACTTCCATCAACACTACCACTACCACCACCACCACTACCATCACCATCAACACTACCACCACCACTACCACCACCACCACTACTACTATCATCATCATCATCATCACTGTTTTTTGTGTCATTGATGATATATTCCTTGCATTTTATATTCATCATATCACAAAAAGTGGTGGCGGTGGTAGTGATGGTGATGGTGATGGTGGTAGTGGTGGTAGTGATGGTGGTAGTGGTGGTGGTGGTGGTAGTGGTGGTGGTGATGGTGGTAGTGATGGTGGTAGTGGTGGTGGTAGTGTTGATGATGGTGGTGATGATGAAAGTCGTGGTGGTAGTGGTAGTGGAAGATGGGGAGGGGAGGTGTGTTGTTCAGGAATTAATTAAGCAAACAAAAAAAGTGTTCTTCCTGTTGAAGAGCTTATAAGTTAAAGAGTTCCGGAAGTGCTTTCTTGTGTGGAAGACAGTGGGGAGGCAGTGGGAAGGCAGCAGTGTGGCTGAGGGGAAGAAGGATTGGTTCAGTAGAAATTAAAGTTTGAAATTAATAAAAGGTAACAATCTGACAGAAGCAGATGAAACTGAATGTCTTTTCTCCTTTTTTGAAGCCCCTCTCCTACCCCTGGAGACATATCTGTGTCATACTTATCTACATTCTGAGTTCAACTTTCCATTCATCCACACACCCCTGGGTTCCATGCTACCTTTCATTCTCCAGGGGATCGATATCAAAGGAAGCACTGATTTACAAGTAACGGGGGTCGATTTAAATGAATTTATTTACTCCTTTCCAGAAATTTGTTTCTGGTGGAGGTGGGGAAGTATTCTTTCTTTTGATGGTGGTGGTGGTGGGGGGAAGTATTGTTTCTTGTGTTGGTGGTGGTGGTGGTATTAATGTGTACAGAGCAAAGAAACAATCCTACTTGCTGACTTGAGATATTTTGAAAAACTGACGAAGGAATGTGACTAGTGGAGAGATGCTGTGCTGAAAAATAAACCATCCAGCCCATGCATGCATAAAAAAGCGGATGTAAAATCTGCAAAACCACTGTAGATCCTCCTCCAAAGATCCCTTTCAGGTGGTAAACTACTCGGAAAACTAAAAGAAGGCATAATATGCCCTATCCATAAAGGAGGAAGCAGAGCAGATGCTAAAAACTACAGACCTGTCTCCCTGACCTCATATATCAGTAAAGTCATGGAATGAATCATCATCATCATCGTTTAACATCTATCTTCCACGCTAGCATGTGTTAGACAGGAATTGTCCCACTTGAGGCAAGATTGGTCGGCTGGCCGTGTCTCACTCATATAGGACTGTATCTGGCTGGTTTTCTCCGGCTGGATGTCCTTCCTAACACCAACCACATTTACAGTGTGGACTGGGAGCCATTTTACCGTGTCTCCTACATGACCACTTTACAGTGTGGACTGTGTGTTTCTTTGTTGTGTCTCCTACACAACCTCTTTAGTTTGGACTGGATGTTCTGTGGTACCAACATAACTTTACAGAGAAAGAGTGAATCATCAGAAGGAAACTGACCACTTTTCTAAAGGAAAATAAGGATCTATGTGACACCCAGTATGGCTTTAACCTGGGTAGAAGATGTCTTAAGCAGCTCTTGCAGCTTTATGACTGGATACTCAAACAGCTGCTGGACCACTCAAACGGGATATGATATATCTCGACTTTGTGAAGGACTTCAACAAGCTTGATTATGGAATGATATGTCATAAACTACGTAGCTTTGGCATAGCTGGAAAACTAGGTGAATGGTTTCATGACTTCTTAAAAGACAGAAGCCAGACTGTTGCAGCCAACTGGGCCCTCTCAAAGGAAACATAAATAAGAAGCAGCGTGCCCCAGGGAACTGTCTTGGGGCCGCTACTGTTTGTAGTGGCTCTCTCAGACATACCTTCTGTAATACGGACAGCCTCCCTCACAAGCTATGCTGATGACATGAAAGTAGCACAGGTAATCAAGAAACTGGCTGATGCTACTCTCTTACAAGATCTAGATGCCTTATATGGATGGACTAAACACAATATACACGAGATGAAACACAAATAAGAGCAGCAGCAACAAATTCCCTTTTGTATCAATGGCCAACCAGGGAAGGCTGGCTGTAGAAAGTGTAGCTTCGGTGGCAGTGCCCCAGTATGGCCTCAGCTGGAACGCAAATAAATGAATAAATAAATAAAAATATATATACATAAATTATGAGCAAGACAGGGTCACCCGACCAAACTTGCCTCCAGTGGGACAAACCCGTCTAACCCATGCTAGCGTGGAAGATGGACGTTAAACGATGATGATGATGATATATATATATAAGACAGTATGCCCACCCCCTCCCACTGTAAAGTGGTCATGTAGGTGTCACAACAAAAAGCATCCAATCCACACTGTAAAGTGGTCATGTAGGTATCACAACAAAAAGTACCCAGAGTACACTGTAAAGTGGTCATGTAGGTATCACAACAAAAAGTACCCAGTCCACACTGTAAAGTAGTCATGTAGGTGCCACAACAAAAAGTACCCAGTCCACACTGTAAAGTGGTAATGTAGGTGTCATGACAAAAAGTACCCAGTCCACACTGTAAAGTTGTTATGTAGGTGCCACAACAAAAATCACCCAGCCCACAAAGTGGTCGTGTAGGCGCCACGGTAAAAGAGCACCCAGTACTCACTGTAAATGAGGTTTGTATTAGGAAGGGTATCCAGCTGTAGAAATGAAGCCAAAATCAGTTCCGTATGAACAAGACATGTTCACCTGACCTGGCATTGCCCACAACAGGACAACCCGTCTAACCTATGCTAGCATGGAAGATGGATGTAAAACGGTGATGATATATATATATATATATATATATATATATATCTATATATATATCCAAAATTAAATTAAAATTAAGGGTATCATGTCAGAGAGATATGCGCCATATCCACTGTAGAATATGCTCCAAGATTCCAATGAATAGATCCGAGCATTTTATATCAACTAGAGATTGATTGACATATATATATCTAAAATAAACATATGAAACAACCACAGGGAATAATTTGTAAAAGTGTGTAAGCACACATAGCTAGGTAGGTAACTAATTAAAGTTTAACTAGAACCTTAAAAATAGATACCTTATAAATTGATTAATCTTCCTTGTGTTTATTTCATTAAAGAAATATATTTCACCATTAATTGATCAGTAAATCACAGTAGCTAAATCCCGGATTTTCAACAAGGGAGAAGATCTAAATATCTGTGTTTACACAGCAAATTCAAATCTGTGAATGACTAGCAACACGTGTTGCATTTTTTAAAAATACATACATCGTACCAGCTTCACTCCAGAGGCGTGAATAGGGTTATCGACAACTAGAAATAGCAGCCGAGTCCTTTCAACTGAGTTAGCTCTACAATTAAGGGGCCGTATATATATCCAAAATTAAACTAAAATTAAGGGTGGCATGTCAGTGAGACATGCGCCATATCCACTGGCAGATTTGAATTTGATGTGTAAACACAGATAGTTAAGTCTTCTCCTTGTTGAAAATCCGAGATGTGACTACTGTGGTTTACTTATCAATTAATGGTGAAATATATTTTTTTAATGAAATATAGACAAGGAAGATTAATCAATTTATAAGGTATCTATTTTTAAGGTTCTAGTTAAACTTTAATTAGTTACCTACCTAGCTATGTGTGCTTACACACTTTTACAAATTATTCCCTGTGATTGTTTCATATGTTTATTTTAGATATATATTTATATGTCGATCAATTTCTAGTTGATATATATATATATCATCATCATCATTTTACGTCCGCTTTCCCTGCTTGCAAGGGTGGGACGGGAACTGATTCTTCCTAACACCAACCTCATTTACAGTGAGTGCTGGGTGCTTTTTTGCCGTGGCACCTCCACGACCACTTTACAGTGGAATGATAGGGACCCCAGTCCCTATCATCTCATTTCTACAGCTGAGTAAACTGGAGCAATGTGAAATAAAGTGCCTTGCTTAAGGAAACAACACCTCACCCGGTCTGAGAATTGAACTCACAACCTTTCGATTGCAAGACCAATACTCTAACCACTAAGCTATGTGCCTATATATATACACACACACACACACACACACACCCTCTCCACTGCTGCCAGCAAGCCACAACTCTATGGTAGTTGGTTTATCTACAATAATGGTTGATTTCTCCACAAAAGATATTTTGTGGGGAGTTTTATAATATTTTTGTTTGATTTTCTATTGTCTCTCTCCATATATATACATACCTTTGAAAAGCAGTGTTCTGTCTGTCTGTCACTCTGTCTGTTTGTCTTCCTATGCTTGTGTACATGCAAGCTCATGCATCAACTTCCCTACACACCCTTCTCCAGCTTTTCGGAAAACTATACACACACATACACACATATACATACATTTATACATACATAAACACACACATACATACGTAAACACACATATAATACACACATATACATATAATGCTATGATGCACATACACACATATATAGATATCTCTGTTTTTCATGTTGATAGTAATATTTTTTGATTTTGCTTGATAAAAAAAATAACATTTATGTAATGACATACATACATACATACATACATACATACATACATACATACATACATACATACATACATACATACATACATACATACATACATACATACATACATACATACGTGTGTGTGTATGTATATATACATATATGTGTGTGTATGTATATATACATACATGTGTGTGTGTGTATGTATATATACATACATGTGTGTGTGTATGTATATATACATACATGTGTGTGTGTGTATGTATATATACATACATGTGTGTGTGTGTATGTATATATACATACATGTGTGTGTGTGTATGTATATATACATACATGTGTGTGTGTGTGTATGTATATATACATACATGTGTGTGTGTGTGTATGTATATATACATACATGTGTGTGTGTGTATGTATATATACATACATGTGTGTGTGTGTATGTATATGTATGTATATATATACATATATACACACACATATATATATATATACATATATATACATATATATATATAAATACATATATATATATATATATATATATATATATTTATATACATACATATATATATATTTATATACACACACACATATATATATATAATGCATTTTATATTGTATTATATTATATATATATTATATTATATATATATATATATGTGTATGTTTATCTGCACATACATGTTACATATATATATATATATATATATATATATATATATATATATATATATCACATCATACTGTTTGCAGTATGGCTTGGTTCATGTGTGACTTGGAAAGTTATTTACATATATTTATATCTCTTTCTTTCTTTCTTTGTCCCCCCCCCCCCCTCCTCCGTTTCTTTCTCTTGTCTCTATCACTTTACCTTTTGAACTTATTGCCTCATTACTATTCTATTGCTGTCCACATCAAGGTGGTGGTGGCGGTGGTGGGGCTGAGAACCCTTCACTTGATCATTGGTCACCTAACCCCCCCCCCCCCCCCCCCCATCGCTACATCTAGCAGTTCCTTCAATAGACCATAACATAGTATTTCCTGTTATTGGGGGGGGGGGGGAGAAGGACGGGGGAGATGTATGGTGGTGAGGGTGGGATAGGGCATAGGGGTGGATATGGGTGGGGGATGGGGTATAGGGTCATTTTATTTTATTTTTCTCCCAGTTTCATTCACCTCTTCTTTGCCTTTGAAGGGAAAAATAAACTGTTTTTTTGTCATTCTTTATTAAGAATTGTTTTTGTTTTTTTACGCGCAGAAATGGCCATTTGTACTGTCCTGTATTGTCCTGTACTGTCTGTCCTTAATGTCTACTTTATGTAAACCCTTGTGGTTAATAAAGAAAGCATTCTTTATTAAGAATTATTATTATTATTATTATTAAACGTGGTGGATTGGCAGTATTGGTAGAGAGTCGGACGCCATGTTTTGCAGCAGAGTTATGGCCCTTTATGATCTGAGTTCAAATCTCGCCGAGGTTAACTTTGCCTTTCATCCTTACAGGGTCGATAAAATAAAGTACCAGTAATACACTGAGGTAATTGCTGACCTTGTGCCCAAAGTAGAAACAATTATTATTATTATTATTATTGTTGTTGTTGTTGTTATTAAGGGCGGTAGATTGGCAGTAATCAGTAGAGCGTCAGACACCATGCTTTGCAGCATAGAGTTACGGCCCTTTACATTCTGAGTTCAAAATTGAGATGTAAACCACAACAGAAACACAAACACTCCATCTCAATTACACTTTTGAAAATCATAAGAACTGTGAAACTGGTAAAGTAAATAAATAAATATTCTTAAAGACACCAGTTGCATTTTCCATTTCTTTTCCTTATATATATATATATATATATATATAGAGAGAGAGAGAGAGAGAGAGAGAGAGAGAGAGAGAGAGAGAGAGAGAGAGTTTTCAATTTCTTTTGCTGTGATGTTTCTATCAGTAGGCTCTGTCATATCAATTGACAGGCATGTTTGTTGTCTTATGTCTTTGATGATGATGTCTGGTATGTTATCATTTATTTGCTTCTCTGCCTGTATTATTATTATTATTACTGTTATTATTATTGTTGTTTTGTTTCAGCTCAAGTGAAGAGCAAAGTGAATCTTGCCTCACCATCTCTACATTCTCCTTCAAACATGGCTGTGAACCTTGTGCCTGATGGTGTTGATAAACAGCTTGATATAAACCAGATAGACCTCTATAGTGCTGATCCAGATTATAGTGAGTATATATATTTATATTTATATATTTACTACCAAAATTAGATTAAAGATGTCATGTCTGAGAATATCAGAAGCATGCGCCATACCACCTGTGGAATAAGCTCAAAGATTCCAAGTAGTAAATCCGAGCATTTATATTAAATTAAAATAAAAAGTTGAATGCCATATATATATATATATATATAATAAACACATCAAATAATTACAAGGGATAATTTGTATAAAGAGTGTAAACAGACATAGTTACTGAGGTAACATATTAGAAATTAACGAGAACCTTAAATATAGATACCGGTATCTATATTTAAGGTTCTTGTTAATTTTTAATGTTAACCTCAGTAAATATGTCTGTTAAACACCCTTTACAAATTATCCCCGGTAATTATTTGATGTGTTTCATCATCATCATCATCATCATCATCATTTTACGTTCGCTTTTCCCTACTTGCAAGGGTGGGACAAGTTTATTATATATATATATATATATATATATATATATATATATCATTCAACTTTTTATTTTAATTTAGTATTTATATATTTATACACCGTGGACTGGGTGCTTTTTGTCATGTCACCAGTATGATTCTATGTATATATATATATATATACATAATATATATGTAGGAGGTGAGTTTTATTGTAGTACAATAAAGCAATGCAGATATCGGATTAGAAGCACTCTACAGTTTGTGGGACTGGAGTATACATAATATATAAGAACAAAAGATGGTTAAAGGAGTTCCATGTATTTTATTATGCGCATTTCAAAAACAAATATCATCAAGCAATAATATTTGTGTTTTCATCAGATAAAACAGGAGGACATGATATGAAGGCTAAAAAACACTTGTGGATAGTTCAGTTTTAAATCAACATATTTTAGCCTTCATATCATGTCCTCCTGTTTTATCTGATGAAAACACAAATATTATTGCATGATGATATTTGTTTTTGAAATGCGCATAATAAAATACATGGAACTCCTTTAACCATCTTTTATTCTTATATATTATACATAATATATATATATGTTAAGTGTCACGACAAAAAGTGTCCAGCCCACACTGTAAAGTGGTTGTGTAGGTGTCATTACAAAAAGTGCGCAGCCCACACTGTAAAGTGGTTGTATAGGTGTCATCAAGCAGGGTTCAGAACTTTCTGGCTGGGTACACTGAGTGGGTACACTTTAACAAGGAACATATTTCTGCATGTATTTTATAAAATCTATTTCTCTATTTGAGGGTGCATCTATAAAAGTAGTTAATTAATGCCATCCAGTTTGTTTATCCTTATATGACTCTCCAACAGGTCCAGATGTATTACTATAAAAAAATAATTGAAATGTAACCTCCTGTGGCATCTAGGGCTCAACCTTTCACTGAATTTTGTTTTTGGTTTTTTGTTTATATTGATTCTGATGAGGCCTTGCTTCCCTTTATATACACATGTTCTGTACAAATATGGAGGTGCATGGCTTAGTGGTTAGGGCATTGGGCTTACAATCGGAAGGTTGTCAGTTCAATTCTCAGACCAGGTGATGTGTTGTGTCCTTGAGCAAGACACTTTATTTCACGTTGCTCCAGTTTACTCAGCTGTAGAAATGGACAGCTGGTGCCAAGCTGTATCAACCTTTGCCTTTCCCTTGGACAACACCATATATAGTATATATATAGAATATATATAGTGTGTATATCGTGTATATATAGTGTAGACGTAGTGTGTATATAGTGTATATATAGTGTCTATATAGTGTATATATAATGTATATATAGTGTATATATAGCGTGTATATATAGTCTATATATAGTGTATATATAATGTATATATAGTGTATATATAGCGTGTATATATAGTGTATATATAGTGTATATATAGTGTGTATATATAGTCTATATAATGTATATATAGTGTGTATATAGTGTGTATATAGTGTATATATAGTGTGTATATATAGTCTATATATAGTGTATATATAATGTGTATATATAGTGTGTATATAGTGTATATATATAGTGTGTATATATAGTCTATATATAGTGTATCTATAATGTATATATAGTGTGTATATAGAGTATATATAGTGTGTATATATAGTCTATATATAGTGTATATATAATGTGTATATATAGTGTGTATATAGTGTATATATAGTATATATATATAGTGTGTATATATAGTCTATATATAGTGTATCTATAATGTATATATAGTGTGTATATAGAGTATATATAGTGTGTATATATTGTCTATATATAGTGTATATATAATGTATATGTAGTGATCCCTAGTGGTGAGATCCGGAACTCATTGAGAGTTGTGTCCCCATGGGGACTATATATTGAGACCGTCAGAATTCTCTCTCTCTCTTTCACACGGCCAGCTGCCATGGAGTCAAGATACAGCTCTGCCTTGCCACTCGCAGCAGCCTTCACCACGACATGTGGGATGCAGATTACCAGCCTACTCCAGTGAACATGATAGTCTATATACTATGTATATATGTGTTATGACAATGCTGGTACCAAACTGTATCAGCCATTGCCTTTCCCTTGGACAACATTATATATAGTGTATATATATATATACTGTACATACAGTATATATAATATATATATATATATATATGTTATGAGAGAGAAACTGTGTCTGAGAGG
>OZ024760.1:29059219-29064219 GCA_964016885.1 Eledone cirrhosa
GTCCCAGATTTGATACCATTGCTTGGTATATTTGGCAAGTGTTTTTATCATAGTTTTAGGTTGATTCAAGCCATGGGTTAACTGAAGCTTTCGATTGACTCAAGCTTTGGTTTGACACAACTGAAGCCTTGGATCGACTCAAGCCTTAGGTAGACTTATGTCTGGGATCGACTCAAGCCTTTGGCTGACTCAAACCTTTGGCTGACTCAAGCCTTTGATTGACTCAAGCCTTAGGCCAACTCAAGCCTTGGGCTGACTCAGTCTTGTAAATTAAATTTGGTATACAGGGGGATAGACTTTTGGAAGCCTGACAGATGGACTGTACCAGTAATTCAAACGTCCAGCTGAGTCATATGCTGTGTCACTCTGAATCTCCCTGAGAATTATGTAAAGGGTACACATCCCTGTGGAATAGTCATCCACTTCGATGTTGATTTAATGTGCCAGACATTCAGTTGATCAAACAACTGAAGGCTCATCACTGAAATCAAGAAAAAAATCAATAAACCAAAGCTTTGGTCATTGGATAGAGATCAATAAGATTTTTAATCAATAAGATTGAATTCAATAATTGATTGGCTATTGATTTTGGTGATTATTGGAATAAGCTAAGAACATAATGGGGTGTAACTAAATAACATAAGGTCTGATGCTCAACCGGTTCTTATTTATGTGTTAAATGTAAGCATGTGGCTTAGTGGTTAGTGTATTCTGCTCGTGATAATAAGGTCCTGAGTATGACATTGTGTCCTTGAGCAAGACATTTATTTCATGTTGCTCCAGTTACTCTGCTGACACGTGCCAGTCTTGCTACGTGCTGAATAATGCTGTATCTCCCTGAGAACTATATTAAGAATACACATGTCTGTGGAATGCTCAGACACTTGCATGTTAATTTCAGCAGCAGGCTATACTATTAAGTTGTAGGAATACCTGGATCACTGTTTCCAAACTAATAGAGACTCTACAGCAACGACAACAACATGACGGCCTAGTCTTGTTCTGTGTTTGTGTGTGTGTTTGTGTGTGAATGTATGTGAGTGTTTGTGTGTGTGAGTGTGTGTTTGTGTATGAGTGTGTGTTTGTGTGCATGTGTTTGTGTGTGTGGGTGTGTGTGGATTCATACTAAGGAAACCCATAGCTATTGCAATTCACATTACAACTTGTCTTGGAGAACAACAACTCATTTATGATATTGTTTCTACTTTTGGCACAAGGCCAGCAATTACCCCACTACATTACTGGTACTTTATTTTATCAACCCCGTAAGGATGAAAGGCAAAGTTAACTTCAGTTGAATTTTTTCTTCTTCCTCTTATTCACCTTTGTCTGCTTCCAGCATAACTTGAGCAATATTTGCCTTAACCTCTCCTTGCTCTCCCTTTCTCGTTCCTCTCCTTGCTCTCCCTTTCTTCTTCCTCTCCTTGCTATCCTTGCTCGCTCTTTCTCCTTCCTCTCCTTGCTCTCTCTTTCTCCTTCCTCTCCTTGCTCTCTCTTTCTCCTTGTATCTATGTACTTGTTTATATACAAATACAAGGAGAAATATGAAAGCAAGGATAGTAAGGAGAGTATATATATATATCAGATACATATATATATGATTAAATAAAGATGGCGTAGACATACACTACAACATGAGGAAACATAATAGCACGACTGACGATGTTGCAGATGTGCAACGAAAGAACTTTGTTAGACTATATATAAGTGTTTGTGTCTATATTATATCTGTATTTTTGACCGTTGGTCAGTCAATGGTAAACATTCAGGACCGAATGAATTAACTGATATAAAAGATACAGAAGCGAAAACCAACCAAACAGTGAGTGTGTTCTGTTGTTAATTCTGGCAATATTATTACAACAATATGACCCTCCCCAAGTATAACTATATATATATATGAATGTATATATAGTGTATTTGGTAATACACTTTATGCTTAATTAAAAGCATTTTAAAGACCTTACGCTATTGTTTTAAAGTAGTGACTATGTCACTTCTTTTTTTTCAACAAACAAAGGGAGATAAGCTGACAGATCTCTGTTTCATACTGTTGGTATTCCTCAGAGCTGTAGCACTCCCTTTGACTGTTGAAAATTATGAATGTTGGATTCTTATAGAATTCCAGTAATAATCAGGAACTGATTATACAGAGCGGTCACCGGTCCAGCAAAAATGGAAAATTATAATTACCAAAAATTGAAAATACCAAATACACTATATATACATTCATATATACATCACTATTTCAGAGCACCAATTCTAATTTTCAATTTTTGCGGGACCGACGACCGCTCTGTATAATCAGTTCCTGATTATTACTGGAATTCTATAAGAATCCAACATTCATAATTTTCAACAGTCAAAGAGAGTGCTAAGCTCTGAGGAATACCAACAGTATGAAACAGAGATCTGTCAGCTTATCTCCCTTTGTTTGTTTTAAAAAAAGAAGTCACATAGTTACTACTTTAAAACAATAGCGTAAGGTCTTCAAAATGCTTTTAATTAAGCATAAAGTGTATTACCAAATACACTATATATACATTCATATATACATCGCTATTTCAGAGCACCAATTCTAATATATATATATATATATTTTACTGAATACCAAGTACTCATTTCTCTCAGCTGTCAACCACATACAGATATATGTATATTAGGGTGGCCCTTAGCAATAGGTAATTTTCCGAAAGTTAACATTTTGCTGCTCCCACAGTGAAAAATAGGTGTTTGCCCTATACCTGCGCTCTGACCCCAGTTTTGCAAGTTACCTTCCCCATTATATTTATTGTTACTTATCCTTCTAAGACCAAGAATAATTCTGAACAAGTTTTTTAATTTAAGAGAAAATTATATAAGATAAAAAAATAACTTTCTGGGCAAAAACTTCAAAATTTCACGGTCGATGTGGGTTGCCTTGGAGTTGTGTGCTTGAGGTAAAATTTTGTATAGATTGGGGTTTTGTTAATTGGAACAAGATAGGGGGGTCGGTGGGAGATAAACTTTCAGAAAGTTGAAAAATAAGGGCCACTCTAATAAATATATTGTACATCTGAAAGGCAATGACACAGGACCGAGATCTGTGGTGTTATGCAGTGATACAGAATACCTGCCCTCCCTTGTGCCAGGGAGGGACCATACATCTAGTATGTGCAACATTCCCCTCAATCACCCCTTCCATACACCTACCCCACCTAAGCACCCAGCCCACACTCTACTGATGCTACTAACTACTACTACCACTACTACTACCACCACCACCACCACTACTACTACTACTACTACTACCACCACTAGTACTACTACCACTACTATTACCACTACTACCACTACTGCCACCACCACTACTACCACTACTACTACCACCACCACTACTACCACCACCACTACCACCACCACCACCACCACCACCACCACCACCACCACCACCACCACTACTACTACTACCACTACTACCACCACCACTACCACTATTACTACAACTACTACTACCACCACTACTACTACTACTACCACTGCTATTACCACTACTACCACTACTACTACCACCACTACTACCACTACTACTACTACTGCCACTACTACTACCACTACTACCACCACTACTACTACTACCACCACCACTACTACTACCACTACTACTACTACCATCACTACTACCACTACTACTACCACCACTACTACTACTACCACTACTACTACTACTACTACCACCACCACTACTACTTCCACCACCACTACTACCACCACCACCACTACTACTACTACTACTACTACTACTACTACTACTACAGCTACTACTACTACCACTACTATTACTACTACTACTACTACTACCACTACTACCACCACCACTACTACTACTACTACTACTACTACTACTACAGCTACTACCACTACTATTACTACTACCACTACTACTACTACTACTACCACTACTACTACCACTACTACTACCACTACTACTACCACTACTACTACCACTACTACTACTACTACTACTACTTCTACTACTACTACCACCACTACTACTACCACTACTACTACTACTACTACTACCATTACTACTTCCACTACCACCACTACTACTACTACTACCACCACCACTACTACTGCTGCTACTACTACTACTACTACTACTACTACTACTACTACTACTACTACCACTACTACCACCACTACCACTACTACTACTACCACTACTACCACCACTACCACTACTACTACTACCACTACTACCACCACCACTACTACAATACTACCACTACTACTACCACCACTACTACTACTACCCTGCAACACCACTAACTAATTCCACTAATTTCCATATAAAACTGTTGCCCTTTGGTGTGTGTGCATGTATGTGTGTGTGTCTGTGTGTCTATGTGTGTGTGTCTGTGTGTGTGTCTGTCTGTGTGTCTGTCTCTGTGTGTGTATGTCTGTGTGTGTCTGTGTGTGTGTCTGTATGTCTGTGTGTGTGTGTGTGTGTGTGTGTATGTATGTCTGTGTGTCTGTCTGTGTGTCTGTCTCTGTGTGTGTGTATGTCTATGTGTGTGTGTGTGTGTGTGTGTCTGTATGTCTATGTGTGTGTGTGTCTATGTGTGTGTGTCTATGTGTGTCTGTATGTCTGTGTGTCTGTATGTCTGTGTGTGTGTGTATGTGTGTGTGTGTCTGTATGTCTATGTGTGTGTGTGTATGTCTGTCTGTGTGTGTCTATGTCTGTGTGTCTGTATGTCTATGTGTGTGTGTGTATGTCTGTCTGTGTGTGTCTGTATGTCTATGTGTGTGTGTGTGTATGTGTGTATTAACAGATCACTTCTGTAACAGACTTATCCCACTATTTAAATTATCAGTTAGATCAATGAAAATCTGATTATGACATGGCTGTCCCACTAACGAGAGCCTGCAGCAATCAACGGATCAACTCTGCTTGGCCACACTAGTAATAATGGTTCCTGATTTAGGGGGAGGGGGAGGCTAAGTCGACCTCAGTACAT
>OZ024760.1:29069219-29076719 GCA_964016885.1 Eledone cirrhosa
AACAACAAGCAACAAAGACAACAAAATTTCTTTTGCCCAAACGGTCAGGAAAGCTATAGAGTACAAGCCAATAGACATCACAAACGCTAAGCAGAACTTGCTAAATGCCAGAAAATACATATCTTTTGGGGAGGATGGTTCTTTTACGATCAACTCTCCAGAAGAAGTTCGCCAACAGGTATATAGGAATACCATAACCTTCAGAACGATATCCAACACAACAAGAAAGCCAGCTCAATTGACAGAAAGTCAAATTGAGCTGGTATTGAAAGACATTAAATACTTTTTATTGAAAGAGGAAAGCTGTATGCCAGCATTATGGTCCGAATGAAGGACGAAATGCTGGCTCAAAAATGCTCGGTGGCACCTATAGTGTCACCACAATACACCTTCTTCCCCACGTATAAAGGAAGAAGAACTCAGAGACTAAGAATGTGGAGCCCAACGCCAGAAGTTAACATCTGGTCCGTCCTGACAGGATTTACGGACCTAGAAAAGGACATCCTTATTTCAGCAGGGGAGTCCACCAGTGGACTGTTCGGGGGGAAAAGTCTGGAGGTTCTCTTACAGATGACACCTGAGAGAATCGCCGGAATACCCGACCGAGTCCTACTGGATGGGCGAACCTTCATAAATATTACGGGGGAAGGCAGGAGACCCTCATGTTACCACTGCGCTGGCAGAGGTAACCTGAGGACGGCCTGCCCTCTACTAACAACAAAAAAAACCACTGCTACAAACACAACAACAACAAAAACAACCAGCACCACCACCACAAAAACAACAAAATACACTACCATCACCACCACAACGACAACAAAAACCAACAACATCACCTCCACCACCACCACCACCACAACATCAACAACAGCTCAAGAAAACAACCCAAAACACGGTCCCACCCAGCCCCTCCCCACAGAACACAAATACAAAAACACACCCAGTTCATACACAACCCGGAGATATACCCCTCCCCTCCAATACGGAAGAGGAGCTCATATCGTCGGAAGACGAGGGGGCTCCCTTCCAAAAAGTGAAAAGAAAAAAACGTACACACACCACACAAACAAAAATAACCCCACCTGACAACACAACACAGACAACAAAACGCAAACTCACTCAAGAACAACAAGCAAAAACAAACACAACAACACAAAAACTCTACACATACATAAACAAAAACAATAAAAACCTAACAGAAAAAATAGAAAACAACCCTTCGGTACAAACCGAAGGGCCGAATTTTGTAACGGCAATGGGACTCCCTAACCTGAAAATGGTGAAAGTCCCACTTGACATTTTCAAAACTTTGAAAAACATTTACCCTGAGGACGTGGGGCCACCCTGCACCAGGCCACTCAACCGCGTCCTCCTGAAAGGTTTTCCCCTCCTCAAACACCCACACAACTCCAAACACCCCAACCCCTCCACACACTAATACCCCCACACCACCACAAACCACCACCCCACCCATCAACCCCTCCACCAGCCCCATGGAAACTGAGCGGCCTGAACCCCAGGACGCAGAGAGGTAAGTGCCTCTTTCTTTGCCACCAACATGGCTGTGTTAAGAGTAGGTTGTCTAAATGCGCGTGGCCTGGGCTCACCTTGGAAGCAAGCTAAACTTCTAAGTGACCTCAGGTCACAATGTATAAATGTGATGGTTATTTGCGAGGCCCGGATCAGCAGCATGCGACAGCTAGCCCCCACCTTTGATGACTTTGAGATGCACGCATCTCTCTGTCAGCCCGGAGGTGGGGGTGGGGTTGTCGTTCTGCTGCAAAAACATCTGGGTCTCGCTACACAGACGGTACACTTGGACCCGGAGGGTCGACTCGTAGTTCTGGACCTTGGCAATGGTGAAGGCAAAGCTTTTAGGCTTGTCGCCGTATACGCCCCTTTTGGGGCAATGCGGTTGGACTTCTTCCATCGTCTGGAGACTTTTCTAGGCACGTCCCGCTCCTTGCTTTTAGTGGGGGACTGGAATGGTATCCTAGATGCACGTTGGGACTATGTAGGGGCATGTCCCGATAGAGGGGGGGTGTAACAGCCTTAAGGGGTTAATCGGCCGATTTGACCTGGCCGATAGATACCGACTAGATTTTCCGACTGTGCCAACCTGGACTTGGTCAAATAACAGTGGTCAATCTAGATCGTACCTAGATAGGTTCTTAGTTAGAATTAAGGATCGGGACTTTTTAAGTTGTCCAGAAATGCTCATGGTGGGCTATTCAGACCACAAGTTAGGGACCTGCGTAGTCCACCTTGATAGAACGCATAGGCAGGGACCCGGTTACTGGAAGCTCAACTTGTCCTTACCGGCAAGTAGAGCTTACAGGGACCGGATTAGAACCTTAGTTAAGGAGCGGTTGACGGGCGCCATCGTCAACAGCAGGTGGTGGGGCTCTCTAAAAAGAGAGATTAGAGTAGTTTCAATAGGAGTTAGTAAGGAGTTAGCCTCTGATAGAAATAGGAAGGAAAGGGAGTTGGTAGTTAATGTTGAAGAGGTAATGAGAAGCGGCAACGTGGCCAGAGTGCAAGCGTCGAGAACGGCCTTGAACCAGTTCTTCGACGCGAAACACGAAGGCTGCGTTGTTCGAAGCAAAATACATGCTCTGGGAAACGAGGGGACCAAAGCTGTTAGCTGGGCCCACGTGACAGAAGCGAAAAGTGGGATTAAATCCACTATCCGGTCTTTGCGAGACCAGGATGGACGGGTGATCCTTGAACCTAAGCAAATGTGCGAGGCCTTTCAAAGGCACTTTGCCCAATTGTTCGGGAGGTGCAGGGGGCCGGTTGGAGATGTGGATTTCGGTCCATACCTCGACGGCCTGCCGCGTCTTTCGGACAAGGAGGCGAGGTCCTGCGACAGGCCGATCTCAGCTGCTGAAATAGGGGACGTGCTGAGCCTATGCGGCAAACGCAAATCTCCAGGGTTCGATGGTCTGCTCTACGAACTATATATTAATATGCCAGACTTGTTCCCCGATCTCCTCGAGGCGGTCTACTGCAACTGGCAACAGAACGGGAGAATTCCCTGTTCTGTGACCAAGGGCGTAGTCTCGCTAGTGAGGAAGGACGAGGACAAGGGGGATGACATTAGTAATTTTAGGCCCATAACTCTGCTAAATGCAGAGTTAAAGATTTTGGCCAAGGTGTTAGCGAAGAGGTTGGCGCTTGTCGTGGGGCCTGGTGGGAGATGCGCAGACATGCGCTATCCCGTCCAGGTCCATCCACGACAACCTCCACCTCATGCGATACATCATAGAGAGGGTTGGGAACGAACCCGGCTTTGGTGGGGCCCTGATAAATTTAGATCAGTCGAAAGCGTTCGATAGGGTGGACCATGGTTACCTGGATGCGGTGCTAGCGGCGGCTGGGTTCGAACCCGTTTTCAGGGGCTGGATCACTGCCATGCACAGCAGCCGCATCTGCTCTAGAGTTAAGGTGAACGGCTACCTATCGGAGCCGTTCGAAATCACCCGCTCCATCCGACAGGGATGCCCTCTCTCCTCCCTTCTGTATGTATTGGCTCTCGAGCCACTACTGCGGAAGTTGGAGTTGTTGCAGGGCATCCCTTTAGAACCGGGATTGCGCAAAGCGGTGTCGGCCTATGCCGATGACGTAACAGTAATGGTGTCGACCACCTCGGAAATCGAGGCAATCGGCACCTTACTGGAGGAGTACGAAAGGTTGACAGGGGCTAAGCTGAACCGGGACAAGTCAGTCGCTTTGCAACTCGGCGAGTGGAGGGGCAAAGCGATGTCGTGCGACGGTATCGTCAGACAGTGGACGGAGGGCCCGGTGAAGTTGCTTGGGGTCTGGTTCGGACCGGACCTCCAGGTGGAGAAAAACTGGGGTGAGGTGACGAATAGGGTGTTTGCACTGACCCAGAAGTGGGCCTGGGTGCAAACTATCCCTGAAAGGTTGGGCGGAGGTGGCGAACGCTTACATAGCGTCCGTCATCTATTACCGCTTGACTGTCGTGCCTTGCCCGGGTGAGATCCTCGCCAAAATGGAATGGGCCCTCTTTTATTTCCTTTGGAAGAAGAGGTCTCCTCTGGTGAGGAGATCCATCTGCTGTCAACACCCTTTGAAAGGAGGGCTGGGGATGCCGTGGCTAAAAATGCGTTAACACGCATTGAGGCTAAGGCACATCCAGGTATTCCTCACCGGTCAACCGGTGTGGGCCCCGTTTGTGAGGCGAGCCTTGCCGAGGCTCGTCTCGCTCACCGAGCTGCAGTCCTGGGTGAAGCAAAGACCGAGAAAACTGGGCGCCTGGCACACCGAGTGTGCCCAGGCGCTCACGGCTCTCTGGCAGGCGGACCCGGCTATCGACGGAGACTCCACCTCATCATTCTATAGAGGGCTGGTGGTTAGCAGGTGCGACGACGCCCTCGGAGAAACCCTAGGCATGGAGGAGGACGAACTGGCCAGTCTATTCGGTAGGACTTTTGGCCCGGGACCTATGGACAACTTCCAGAAGTCCTTGGCCTGGCAGTGCTACCGAGGGGCTCTGCCCGTTCGGGATAAGCTCTACAGACACGGGCGCCCGGGTAGGGACCCCTCGAAAAAGATCTGTCCCAGATGCATGCGCGACGAGGAAACGTCGCACATGCATTGGTGCACTGCCCGGGCGTTGCCGATCTGTGGGGCTATGTCGAACAACTACTGTCACGAGTGGGACCAATCAGGTTGACCACCAAGTCCATTGTAACGATCAAACCGCCTCCGCCCTTCAAAAATGAAGGAGAGGCAGTCTTCCTCTGTGTAATAGCCATGGTAAAAGAGGCTATATGGTGGACGCGTCTGAAAGGGCTGAGTTTGGACACCTTTCTTTCTGGCCAACAACTGGTCCTTTTCTTCCGATACCATTTCGGAAGAAGGATCAGGATGGAGAGAGGTACTCCACCCCAGCCAGTTTTATGAAAGGTGGGTGAAAGTTGCGAGAATGGCCCGTGTGAATGGGCCTTCTCTTTATATCAGCCTGTAGGTGGAAAAGGATGAAGGAAGAAGGAAGCACCCTCTCTTTGTGCTCCCGTGGAGAAGGGTCGCACATTTTTTCGGGGGTGTGTGTGACCCCAAAACGATCCCTCCCTATTGAGGACCTTCTTGTTACTATTTTGTTTGTTATATTTTTCTTACTCGATTTTTATGTAAACTCCCCCCACCCATGTACATGTCCCTTTCTTTTGTGCCCTAGTGGCAAATAAACAGAAATTTGTCTGTCTGTATGTCAGGCTGTCTGTCTGTATGTCTGTCAGTCTGTCTGTATGTCAGCTTGTCTTCAGATTATCAGTTTGTCTGTCTGTAACATCTTCACTGACATAGGATGGTGATCAGTGATCGGTAGTGATCGGTAATGATTGGTGATCAATAATGCTACTTAGAACAGTGAAAGAGAAGAGGATGGATCCCTATTATTTGGAAGTTAGTTCAGAGGTGAGGATGTGTGGGGTAGAGGTTGGGGTGGTGGTGGGGCGGCGTGGTGGTGGTGGTGTGTATGTATGTGTGTGTGTGTGTGTGTGTGTGAGGGGGGGGTAGTGAAGGTGGTGGTAGTGTAGCAGTAGGAATTACTGAATGTTGCTAGTAGCACGGCAGATATAATATAATATGATATATAATATAATATATATTATAGAACATAGAATATAAGTCCCACCTCCAACTGTCTTAATTTGCCTCTACTGTTTCGTGTTAACCTACCACCACCACCACTACTACTACCACCTCTACCACCACCACCACCACCGCCACCGCAACCACTTCACTACCACCACTACTACCACCACCACTACACTACCACCACTACCACCACCACTACCATCACTACTAACACCACTACACTACCACCACCACCACCACTACTACCACAACCAATACCATCACCACCACCGCCGCCACCACCACCACCATGTACACATGCTCTGAATCAACTTCATCATTATAACACACACACATATATATATATATATATATACATATATGTGTGTATACATATATATATAGATATATGTGTGTGTGTATATACATATATATATCTGTATGTATTTGACAGCCAAGAGAAAAGAGTACTCAATACTGAAGCATATTTTAAATATTTATTAAGGCTAAATAAGTCTTATTACTCTAGAGTTTCCCTTGTTATATATATATATATATATATATATATATATATGTGTGTGTAGGAGGTGAGTTTTTGAAATGCGCATAATAAAACACATGGAACTCTTTTAACCATATTTTGATCTTATATTATATATATATATATATATATATCTATGTATATATATATATATATATATCTATGTATATATATATATATATAGGAAAATATTTGACCCCGACGGCAGAGCTCAAGCCGTTTTGACGGCTATTTCAGAAATAGCCGTCGAAACGGCTTGAGCTCTGCCGTCGGGGTCAAACATTTTCCTATTACCCACTCTACTACCCTAAGTATTGAGTACTCTGGTGCGTTATGGTCAATCTGGTTCCTTACCACACCACCTTCATTATATATATATATATGAAAAGTGTAATTTACTACACAAAATGAAGGTTATAGAGAAAATTGAGGTTGGTAATGGCACATGGAATATATAAGAGACAGAATACTTTTTTGTGAAAAAACATATAATTTTATAAGGTAAGGAAATAATAAAGTGTATATATATATATAACTGTTGTGTTACCACTTCTATCAAACTCGTCCCATGGACTGAGTGCTCTACCACTACGGATATTACCTTCCAGTGTTCTACCACTATATATATCATCATCATCATCGTTTAACGTCTTTCTTCCACGCTAGCAAGGGTTAGACGGGAGTTGTCCCACTTGAAGCAAGATTGGTCGGGTGACCTTGTCTCGCTCATATAGGACTATCTGGCAGGTTTTCTACGGCTGGATGCCCTTCCTAACACCAACTACATTTACAGTGTGGACTGGGAGGTTTTTACCATGTTACCTACACGCCACATTACAGCGTGGACTGTGTGTTTTTTTTTCTTGTGACACCTACACGATCTCGATCGTAATTATATATATATATGTCCAACACCGTAAATGTGGTTGGTGTTAGGAAGAGCATCCAGCCGTAGAAAACCTGCCAGATAGTCGTATATGAGCGAGACAAGGTCACCCGACCAATCTTGCCTCAAGTGGGACAAAACTGTCTAACCCATGCTAGCGTGGGAGATGGACGTTAAACGATGATGATGATGATATATTTATATATATACATGTACATATATATGTGTGTATGTGTGTATATATATATATATATATATATATACACACACACACAGATATATATGTGTGTGTGTGTGCATATATATATATATATATATATATATACACACACATATATATGTGTATATGTGTATATATATATGCACACACACACATATATGTGTGTGTGTGTATATATATATATATATATATGCACACACACACACATATATATATATGTGTGTGTGTGTGTATATATATGCACACACA
>OZ024760.1:29079219-29086719 GCA_964016885.1 Eledone cirrhosa
GTAATGTCCATTGATGTTTAGCAGATCGGAAGATAGTTTTTAGGCCTCGGATTTTCTTAAAAGTCCTCCTGTCCCTCCACAAATACCCGTCTCTTGTCATCACAAACACCCTCTTCATACCCTTGACACCTGCCCCTGTAAGTTCTGTCCCCCCCCCCCCACACGATAACAACAACAACAATATCAACAACAACCACAACAACAGTGAAAATATGTTCACTATTTCTTACATTGGTGCTACTTTAAGATTGTGATGTGATTTGGGTTGAATCTATATATATATATATATATATATATATATATATATATTCTTTACTTTACACACACACACGTATATATATATATACACCCACCTACATATATACACACCTCTGGCTAAGTCAATGAAACATAAATTGCCACAAAAACTCATCCGGACTTACCACGATGTTGATTGGAGTAAGTTATTACCTTTTTTTTGTTTTGAATTTTTAAATTGATAACAATATATATATATAAATGGTTGAATCTATATATAAATATATATATATATATAGTAATAATAATGAAATTATTGTGTACAGTGCTCAGGTGCACTACAACTCATCAAAAGTGCATGTATAGTACATAGAATAATGTACAAATGTCAGGAATATATATATATATATATATATATATATACATATATATATATATATATATATATATATATATAAATATATATGAACCTAGAGAGAAAATATCTATTATTAGTACAGATTAAAGTTTAAGCAAAGAATCGTTGTTTTTACCCTATTACAGGATCTTCTGAAACTCAGAATATACATACATATATATATATATATATATATCATCATCATCATCATCATCATCAACGTTTAACGTCCGTGTTCCACGCTTGCATGGGTTTGGACGGGGGTAGTCCCACTTGAGGCAAGAGTGATTGTCTTGCTCGCATAGGACTGTCTGGCAGGTTTTCTACAGGTGGATGCCCTTCCTAACACCAACCACATTTACAGTGTGGGTCTGGGAGGTTTTTACCGTGTTGCCTACACGGCCACATTACAGCGTGGACTGTGTGTTTTTTTGTCGTGACACCTACACGATCTCATTTGTTTCGGCCTATGGCGCGGCACCAACATAACTTTACATAGAATGGGGTGGTGTGGATGGGGTGGGGATGGTGGTGGTGGGACGGGGTGTATTTTGTTAGAGATGCCTACTGGTTGGGGTAGGTTTTACTATATATTTAGGTAAGGCGGGTCTTCTCTGTTACTGAGTACCGCCAAAGGTCTCGGTCCAGTGACATTGTCTTGGAGAGGTGTAAGTGTGTGATGTCGGAGTTTATCAGCTCGTCGCAGGTTTTTCTAGGTCTGCCTATTCCGTGACTACCGTCTATCTTTATTGCCCTGCACTTTGTTATACAGCTATCGACTTTCATGCGCATCACGTGTCCATACCAACGTAGCCTTCTCTCGAGTAAACAACATCTGATCCCTCTTATCTCTAATTTTTTCCTTAGTTCGTTTATGCTTTGCCGTTCACGTATATATATATATATACAAGTGGAAGCTTAGTAAAATCGAAACTTTGGCTGTGGCCAAGCAAAGTCGACCTACAATAAGGAATGAGTAGCAAAGCACTCAATAAGGGTGGGTCCTTAGAATAATAACATACGTTTAAATAGCTTGACAAATTGAAAATTGCGGTAGACAAAACCCAACCATACAATACCAAAGTAACAAAAGAACTCATCAGGTAAATATATATATATATATAACTAAGGAAATGTGGTAAGGAACCAGATGGACCATAACGCACCAAAGTACTAAATATATCAGTCTTATGATCCAGTACACACACACACATATATGTAATATAATATAAAGATATGTGTGCGTGTGTATGTATATATATGTGTGTGTGTGTGTGCATATATGTGTATGAATATATATATGTGTGTATATATATATGTGTGTGTGCATATATGTGTATGTGTATATATATATGTGTGTATATATATGTGTGTGTGTGTGTATATATGTGTATGTGTATGAATATATGTGTGTATATATATATATGTGTGTGTATGTATATGTGTGTGTATGTATATATATATATATAGGGTGTCCAAAAAAATATATACACATATTCATTAGCTTGCTGTTGAAGTGTGTATACGTTTTTTGGGGGACACCTTGCAAATATGTGTGTGTGTGTGTGTGTGCATGGCTATGTGGTTAATGGACTATCTACACTACCAGCTTACCAACACCACCCCTTCTTCCCACCCACCGCCACCACCCCTTCTTACCACCCGCCACCCCTTCTTACCACCCACCACCCCTTCTTCCCACCCACCGCCACCACCCCTTCTTACCACCCGCCACCCCTACAGCAATAATAACAGTAATAATAGCAACAACAACAGTAACAACAACAGCAATAATAACAACAACAGTAATAATAGCAACAACAACAGTAACAACAACAACAGCAGCAATAACAACAACAACAGCAACAACAGTAATAACAGCAACAACAACAACAGTAATAATAACAACAACAGTAACAACAACAACAACAGTAATAATAACAACAATAATAATTGTTTCTACTTTAGGCACAAGGCCAGCAATTACCCCAGTGTATTACTGGTACTTTATTTTATCGACCCTGTAAGGATGAAAGGCAAAGTTTACGAACTGAGTTCAAATCCCACCGAGGTTGACTTTGCCTTTCATCCTTACGGGGTCGATAAAATAAAGTACCAGTAATACACTGGGTAATTGCTGGCCTTGTGCCAAAAGTAGAAACAATTATTATTGTTGTTGTTATTACTGTTGTTGTTGTTACTGTTGTTATTGTTGTTGTTGTTGCTGTTATTACTGTTGTTGTTGTTACTGTTGTTGTTGCTGCTGTTGTTATTACTGTTGTTGTTGTTACTGCTGTTGTTGTTGTTGTTACTGTTGTTGTTATTACTGTTGTTGTTGTTGTTGCTGCTGCTGCTGTTGTATTTATTGCACAGAAACAAAACTTCCGTGTCAGTTTAATTCCCTTGCCCTACCCTTCACCTTTCCTCCATACATTCATGAGGTGTGGGACAGTGTGGGGCAGTGTGGGGTGGGACAGTGGGGACAATGTGGGGTGGGTGTTCAGTTAGGGTATCAGACAACACACTACAAGATCAACATGCTGTATCTTATAGTCAACAATTTGATGTTATATCCACAGCCAATATATTATTTACCTTTTGAATGGCTCAGGCCACTGGACTGTCAACAGGTGAGAGGGGAGACCACCCTCTCCCACCTTTGGTCATCACTGACCATGGGTCTACACCTGGGAAGATACACTTGCGGGAACAGGCCTTAATCGTCATTATAGCTAGCTGAGGGTTTACATTTGAGGTCCCCTCCAAGGAACAGGCCTTAGGCATGATTAGGGCTAACTGAGGGTTTACATTTGAAAAGGTCACTTCCATGGAACAGGCCTTAGGCACGATCAGGGCTAAATAGGTTTACAGCCTTTGTGTCGTCTGGCATCACTTCCTATCGAATGCAGGGGTCCACGTTGCAACAAGTAAAAGTAAGTTCCTGGAAAGATACACTCCAAGGAACAGGACTTAGGCATGGTTATAGTTAACTGTGGGTTTACACCTGGAAAGACAGAGAGGAACAGGTGTTGATCCTGGAGATTTTATGGAGGACCAGCAGACACCCATGTATACCTTTCTCACCTCTCCATGCCACTGATGTTGTCAACCACTACTGCCACCACTGCCATCGCTACCACCAGCACCACCACCATCACCATCACTACCACCACTACCATCGCTACCACCAGCACTACCACTACTACCACCACCATCACCATCACTACCACCACTACCATCGCTACCACCAGCACTACCACTACTACCACTCCCACCACCAGAACCACCACTACCACCGCTACCACCACCACTACCACCACTACCACCACTACCACCACAACCACCACTACCACCAAACTTCCAAAGCATCAAGCAACACCACTACCAATATCAACACTAAACAAAGGAGCCTCGAAATGGTCGTTTGACCTGCTAGAAATAGCAGCCGTGTTTCCCTCTCAAATCACACTATACCATTTTATGTTATTCATGAAGTCCTAGATGTCCAAAATGATGAGATGGTCATTGCTGGAACGCCTTTGATCATGAGTCTCTTTAATGTGGGATGACCTTCAGCTAAATATCAACAGCAACAATAACACATGTCATTGATGAAGCCTCTACATGGTTACTCTAGCTGCTAGAAATAACAGTTAGATCATCCTCAGATTAAACTCTAAAAGAATGACTGACACATGAGTGTACCAAAGGCTGGCTACATTATAAAATGCTTTTCATCCTTTCAGGGTTGATAAAATAAAGTACCAGTAAAATACTGGGCAACATAGATGGGTTGGCTACATATCTTGAGATAACAGGTGGACTCTCAAAGTGACAGAGTGGACACCAAGGCAGTGGAGAAGGACCAGAATGTGATGATGGTGTGATGATCCGACCCAATACCTCGGTCCCTCATGCTCCAATATGGCCAGAGATAGGAAGCGGTGGAGGTCAGCCTGGGAGGAATTCCACCAATGGGAGTGAGATGGCATTGGAGGTCAACCTGGGAAGAATTCCTCCAGCAGGAGTGAGATGACCTTGGAGGTCAGCCTTGGAGGAATTCCTCCAATGGGAGTGAGATGACCTTGGAGGTCAACCTGGGCGGGGTACGTCCAACAGGAGTGAGAAGGCCCTGGATATATGTACTTTGTATATATACAAAATACTGTGTTTTCTTATAAGATATATGGTTCTTTCTTCTCTATATATATATTAATTTGGAAAGTACTGGGGTCAACATAATTGACTTCCCCACTTTCCCTAAATTGCTGGCCATGTCCTTAAATTAGAAATGAAGGGGATTGGCAGAGTTGTTAGAGAATCAAACAACTGCTATGAAGCATTCGTCTGAGGTTCAAATCCTGCCAAGGTCAACTTTTCATTCTGTCAGGGTTGATGAAATAAATTACCAGTGATATATTGGGGACCAATACAGTCGGCTTTCTACCGAAGTGTTGGCCTTGTTCCAATGTTAGAAACACTTAGGGTAGCGGATAAGCAGAACTGGTAGAGCGACAGACACTATGCTTTGTAGCATAGAGTTATGACCCTTTACATTCAGAGTTCAAATCCTGCCGAGGTTACCTTTGCCTTTCATCCTTACGAGGTCAATAAAATAAAGTACCAGTAATGTGCTGGGCAATTGTTGGCCTTGTGCCTAAAGTAGAAACAATTATTATTATTATTATTTTATCATCATCATTATTATTGTTATCCATTTTTCGTTTGTTTGGGTTAGAGGGCTTGTTTGGGTTTTGACATGATTTCTACCAGAGGATGCCCTTCCTATCACTAAACACTTTACAGAATTCATGTTATTGCGGCGCCAGCACTAGGGAGGTTGTCATGTCTTTGATAGAAGAAACCTCTCAACCCTTTGTTTGGCATGGCTTCTATGACTGGATGTTCTTCCTAACACTAACAATTTTACAGAGTGTACTGGGTACATTTTATCATAAGACCAACACTAGGAGGTTGTCATGTCTTTGACACAACTGAGGAGACCTCGCAACCCTTTATTTGGTATGGCTCCTATAGATAAAGACCCTTTCATATTATATTGTGGCGCCAGCATTAGGGAGATTGTCATGTCTTTGACACAACTGAGGAGGCCTTACAACCCTTTATTTGGTATGGCTTCTATAGATGAAAGCCCTTTCTAACAGCAACAACTTTACTGAATGTCCTGAGTAGATTATATTGTGGCACCAGCACCAAGGAGGTTGTAATGACTTCAACAAAACCGAAAACTCCTCTCAAATTCCTCTCAATCCTTTGTTTAGTATGGCTTCTATGGATGAAGGGCCTTCCTAACACCAACCACCTTACAGGGTGTACTTGGGTGCCTTGTTATTGTGGCACCAGTACTTGAACAGTCGTTGGCCCTGTGCTATTACTGTTTGGATGTCATCTCCTTATAAGGTATGAATCAAGTACTGGGGACTATATAAACAACTAAGCCACCCTCTACACCCCTACCATTTTCTTCTTGCTCGACAAGGCCATGGTCATCCTAAGCCAACAATCCCAAAGCATCATCATGCATAGAGCCAACCAGGTCCACCCTTCATATATTTATATATATATTTTTTCTTCTCTGAAGATTCTCTGTAAATATCACTCCTAGCAATATATATGTGTATGTCTACACACACATATATATATATATATATATATATATATATATGTGTGTGTCTACATACATATATATATGTATGTCTACATACATATATATATATATATGTAGACACATATGTGTGTAGACACACACATATATATATATATGTGTCTACACATATATATATGCAGGCAAAAGTACCACAGACGCTCTTTTCATTGTACGACAACTACAGGAGAAGTACCTAGCTAAAAGTAAACCCCTATACTTAGCTTTTGTTGACTTGGAGAAAGCCTTCGACAGAGTCCCCCGTTCCATTATCTGGTGGGCTCTTAGAAAACTAGGTGTTGACGAATGGCTTGTGAGAGCTATACAAGCCATGTATAAAAAAACAGTCAGCAAGGTTAGAATTAACAACGAATATAGGGAAGAGTTTAGTGTAAAAGTTGGTGTTCATCAGGGCTCTGTTCTTAGCCCCCTACTATTTATTATTGCCCTTCAGGCTATAACAGTAGAGTTCAAGACTGGCTGCCCATGGGAACTCCTATACGCAGATGATCTAATGCTCATAGCTGAATCAATGGCCGAGCTAGAGAAGAAATTCCAAACATGGAAGCACGGCCTAGAATCAAAAGGCCTTAAAATTAACCTGGCTAAGACTAAAGTTCTAGTTTGTAGGAAAGAAAATAAGGCGACGGTCCCTTCCGGGAAATGGCCATGCTCAGTGTGTAGGAAAGGCGTAGGTAGAAACTCCATTTTATGTCCCAAATGCAAAGTATGGGTGCATAAAAGATGTAGTGGGATCACAGGTAAGCTAACTAAGAACATAGATTTTACATGTGGCCGGTGCTCTGGTGCAATAAGTAGCAGCAAGTGCCCACAAAATACTAGCTCTTTCAATTGCGCAGAGGGTTCTATAGAAATAGTGGACAGCTTCCGTTACCTGGGTGACAAAATCAGCAGTGGGGGAGGGTGCTCTGAAAGTACAGTAGCTAGAGTCAGAACTGGATGGAAAAAGTTCAGAGAGCTTATACCACTATTAGCCACTAAAGGGTTCTCCCTAAAAATGAAAGGCAGGTTGTATGATGCCTGGATACGAACAGCAATGTTGCATGGCAGTGAGACCTGGGCATTGTGTACAGAGGATATACGCAGACTAGAGAGGAACGAAGCTTGCATGTTCCGCTGGATGTGTAATAGTAACATACATGAACGGCAAAGCATAAGGGAACTAAGGAAAAAATTAGAA
>OZ024760.1:29089219-29101719 GCA_964016885.1 Eledone cirrhosa
TAACTTGGTGTCCTTGAAATATGTATAATGAAATTTAACTTGGGGTCCTTGAAATATGTATAATGAAATAAATATGGTTTTATAAATATAGTTTCCATTTGTTAATATATTGTATATATATATATATATATATATATATATATATATTAAGAGAGTAAAACAAAGAAGCCTTCAATACATCAAAAGTCTTTATTAGCCGACAATGTCGGCTAATAAAGACTTTTGATGTATTGAAGGCTTCTTTGTTTTACTCTCTTAATTTTTCGGCTCTGTTTAACTACATTGAGCTATATCCTTTTACTGTCATTTCTATAATACGAAGAGGGTGTTTAACTCCAACACGCTCCAGTATTTTAACCTTTATATATATATATATATATCATTATCATCATCATCATCACCGTTTTACGTCTGTTCTTCGACGCTAGCATGGGTTAGACGGGTTGTCCTATTGTCGGCAGTGTCCAGTCGGCTGACCATGTCTTGCTCATACGGGAACTGATTCTGGCTTGATTTCTACAGCTGGATGCCCTTCCTAACACCAACCTCATTTACTGTGAGTGCTGGGTGCTATATATATATATATATATATATGTATGTGTGTATATATATATGTATGTGTGTATACATATAAATATATATATATATATATATATAGGAGTAAGTAAGACCCCGACGGCTGAGCTCAAGCCGTTTCGACGGCTAATTCTGTACAGAATTAGCCGTCGAAACGGCTTGAGCTCAGCCGTCGGGGTCTTACTTACTCCTATTACCCACTCTACTACCCTAAGTATTGAGTACTTTGGTGCGTTATGGTCCACCTGGTTCCTTACCACTTTTCCCTCGCTATATATATATATAAGTAGAAGGGAAATTTAATTTGTTGGAAATCCAATAAATATAAATGTTTATAACTGATTCAGAGCACTCGACAGTTTTCTGGAGTAAATATTCAATGATATTAAATAAATGGAAATTATATTTATAAAACCATATTTATTCTATTATATATATTTCAAGGGTACCAAAAACTTTGGTACGCTTTCATCAGATAAAATACAAAGAGTGTTTTTATAAATTTTGACATAGCCAAGGAAAATCATACCTTATCAGTTGAATATTCCCTGGGTAGTCCCTAAGGTATGATTATCCTTGGCTATGTCAAAATTTATAAAACACTCTTTGTATTTTATCTGATGAAAGCGTACCAAAGTTTTTTGGTACCCTTGAAATATATATAATAGAATAAATATGGTTTTATAAATATAGTTTCCATTTATTTAATATCATTGTATATATATATATATATATCATCACCATTTAACGTCTACTTTTCCATGCTGGCATGGGTTAGACGAGTTATCCTGTTGTGAGCAATGCCAGGTCAGGTGACCATAGCATTGCTCATTCAGAACCTATTTTGGCCTGGTTTCTACAGCTGGATGCCCTTCCTTACACCAACCTCATTTACAGTTATCTCCTTATAATATATAACCAGCAATTTCTCTGTCTGTCTGTCCGACAGTGGAAACACGTGCGCGCGTGGTTGCTATCTCTCTCTCTCTCCAGCTATCCCTCTCTTTTAGTCTGTCTGTTTTTCTCACTCTCACTCTTTCTCTTTGTAACACACTAACATTCCTCCCCTCTATCGCTGTGACGAATGGGGAGATGGAGGAGGAGGAGAGAGTCACTTCGTTACTTCACCTCTGCCTTGCTTTCTCTCCCCTCTCACTCCCTCATTACGTACAGACATTAGGGCGGTGGATTGGCAGAATCTGTAGAGAGTCGGACACCATGCTTCATAGCATGGAGTTACGTCCCTTTACGGTCTGAGTTCAAATACCGCCGAGGTTAACTTTGCCTTTCATCCTCCCGGGATCGATAAAATAAAGTACCAGTAATGTACTGGGTAATTGCTGGCCTTGTGCCAAAAGTAGAAACAATTATTAGAAACATTGTTTCATTTTTACATATCTAAGCATTAGTAAAATAACTAATAATTTCAAAAGTAATTTTTCAATTCCAATTGTTATGAACAGCAAAACATTAATAATAATTTTGTTCTAAGAAATATATATTTCTGTGTGTGTAATATATATATACACACACAGAAATATATATACATTTCTGTGTGTGTAATATATATATATATATATACACACACAGAAATATATGGGCATTTCTCTGTTTGTCTGTCTGTCTGTCTGTCCTTCCCTAAAACTCAAATGTAGGTGCTACAGAAATATTACCTTCCCCTTCCTTTCTCCACTTTGGTACTACCAAGAGAAACACTGTCGCTATAGAAACATTACCTTGCCCTCTCCACTGACTTTGGTCACTGAGGCCGAGGGAATCGCTGGTTGCTATAGAGACACCTTGCACAAGCCAGAAGTAACCAGTTCGAGGCAGTTCTGACTTGACACCATGCCAAGGACCATTTGAAGATATATTTCCATCGTTATATCATAACGTTTATGTATCATAACGTTTATATTTCCGTCACTAATCTCTTTTTCTCCTTTTTTGTTTTAACATATATTTATTTCAAAGATTTCACCGTATAGATAACATATATATTTATACATGCATAAAAGACACACCGAGAGACGGTGAACATGTGGTGCCGAAAACATTTCTCATCCAAATCTCAACAATATCAGTATATACACTAGATTTGCTAGCAGAAAACCGCCCACCGAGTGGTTTTCTGCTAGTCTATATATATAAAACTGACGATGTCTGTCTGTGTGTGTGAGTTTGAATCCCTAAAACTAGAGAAGCACCAAACCAACTTTTTTCAAACTTTACACTTGTAATACTTATGTTTCAGGGAGTGTTCTGAGCAAAACAAATTTCAAATTGTCAATGCCCCAAGGACCACATTAGGCGATTTAGCAATCCCTCTCTGTAATTCTTAGTCTTTCTCTTTTTAGATAGATACATACATATAATGTCGCGCCCTTATAATATATGTCTGTATGTCTGGCCCTTCCTAACACCAACCTCATTTACAATGAGTGCTGGGTGCTTTTTTGCTGTGGCACCTACACGTCCACTTTACAGTGTGGGCTGGGTGCTTTTTTGCTGTGGCACCTCCACGACCACTTTACAGTGTGGGCTGGGTGCTTTTTTGCCGTGGCACCTCTACGACCACTTTGCAGTGGAATGATATGGACCCCAGTCCTTATCATCTCATTTCTACAGCTGAGTAAACTGGAGCATTGTGAAATAAAGTGTCTTGCTCAAGGAAACAACACATCTCCCAGTCTGAGAATTGAACTCACAACCTTTCGATTGCAAGCCCAATGCTCTAAGCACTAAGCCATGTGTGTATATATATATACACTCACATGCACACATACAGACATATATATATACACACACACACATGCACACACATATGAATATATATATATATATATATACGTATACAGGCACACACACATATATATACACACACATGTACATATGTATATATAGACACACACACACAGGAACACAAGTACACAACAACAGCAATCCACTTGAGATGTGTCATATTTTAGACAACAGTGATGTATTGATAACATTAAATTACTGTTAAATAGCAGCCTTGTGTGTAGTACTGTGGGGTCACTTGGTGCAGTACACCTCTCATGTACTATATACCTGAACACACACACACACATACAAACACATACACACACACACTTGCACATATACATATACATACATGCCAGCACACATCACACATGCTCACACATACACACACACATATAAAACACACACATATACCCACATACATAGAAACACACGCACACACATAGAAAAACACATACACACACACATACACACACACTCATATGTGCTACATGCCAGCACTATTCAAACATACAACACCCACACACACGCGCACTCATCATCCACACCACCTACACAACATACTACACACACACACACACCCTATACACACTAGACACTACATAAAGAACCATTACAGCCCACTCTCACACACCACACACACCACACACCACCATTACACCCCCCCACACACCGCACAGCCCCCCACACCATACACACCCCACGCACACACCCCACAGCCCCACCCCACACACCACACACTACACACACCCACACAGCCCCCACCCCCACTCACACCACCATTACAGCCCTCATTTCTCAATATCTCAGAGCAGTGTTCATGTCCTTTGTAAAACTCTACACCACACTACAGAGAATCATTACAGCCCACTCTAATCCCCCCATTACACCCCCCACACACACACCACTCACAGCCCCCCACACACACATACGCACACACCACAACACCATTACAGCCCTTCATTTCTCAATGTCTTAGAGCAGTGTTCATGTCCTTTGTAAAACTCTACACAGTCACAGTTACCATTATCTGACATTTGCCTGCAACTCTGAAGCTTTCATGCATGACATAATTCATTTAAAATTTTAGTTCCTGAAGACTAAAATATTTTCTAAAGATGCCCCCCCCCCCCCTCTCTCTCTCTCTCCAATTCAGCAGCATTACTTTGAACAGGAACAATTTCGGTTAAGAATTCTTACATTTTCTGAGAAAAACACTGTTCTATTTTTAAATTTTGCTTTTAAAAATATTTTTAAAATAATAATTTTCAATACTGATTTGAAAAAGAAATCACTTCTTCATGATGATGATGGTTGTTGTACGTCTGTTTTTTCCATGCTTGCATGGGTTGGACGGGTCTTTTCCAGCACAGTATCTCTCCACTCATTGGGGTCTTTCCTCTCCGTGAGAGTTATTTGAGATCATCCCTCACAATTCTCACTCCCAGGTCTTCCTTCGTCTCCTTCTACGGTAGTTTCCTTCATTGTGGTTTCTTTCTTGGCACCTTCAACCAATGATAATCACACATCATTGATGCTTATAATAATAAGGATAATGAAAATCATTGTGTACAGTGCTCAGGTGCACTATAACTCATCAAAGCTGCATGTATAGTACATGGAATAATGTACAAATGTCAGGAAAGTGAACAGTGTATGAGTCATGAAATACATGTGTGCGTGTGTATGGAGAGGGAATAGCAGGTGTAGTGTTGGCGAATCTCAGGAAGCATGGAGATTTTAAAGGATACAGTGTCTCGAAAGCTAACAACTGATGCAGGTAGTTTGTTCCATGCTTATATATATGTGTGTATATATATATATCAATGATATTAATAAATGGAAACTATATTTATAAAACCATATTTATTCTATTATATATATTTCAAGGGTACCAAAACTTTGGCACGCCTCATCAGATAAAATACAAAGTTTGTTTTATAAATATTGACATATCCAGGAATGAGATCTTAACAGTTCAAGTTTTACCTGGACATATATATATATATGTATATCAGATATCATTATCTATAAAAAGTACCAGTAATGCACTGGGTAATTGCTGGCCTTGTGCCTAAAGTAGAAACAATTATCTATAAAAGGCAGATTGTTGTTGCGTGTGTGTGTATGTGCATGTTCCATGTTTATACATTTGCACAATTTCAAACCGATTCGACTCAAAGTCTGTAAGAATGTTGTAAATGGTCTAACTTAGGTCAACGACTATTTATTTCATTCAAACTCACCCACAATTACGGAAATAATCGATAAAACTAAATACATGATGCTTTATCCCTCTAATACAATCTGATTTCCTCTCTCTACTCCCCTTAAAATTCGATAAAACTACATACATGCTGCAACTTTCTCTTATATATGCTTAAACTTACAAACTTCCTGTAGGAATGCTGAAGAAAGAAGAGAGAAAGAAATAGAGAGAGAGAAGAGAGTGAGAGAGAGAACGTTTGTTTTTGAGTGTGGAACGGTCAAATATTTATTTACTTCAATGACAATGAAGAGAACTTATTACATTTCATATGAAACAACAATTATTCAAAAGCAACAGATAAATTTATTCAACAACAAAAACAAATAGCGAAAAATCTTTTTTAAAACATCTCTCAACAAACGTGGAAGAAAGAAGTATCAGTTCATTTACTATACACAATAATATCCTCTATGAGGTCACTAAACCTGCTAGAAAAAGCAGCTAACTCTCCCCCATATCACACCACTACCTACTGTCTTAAATTTAGAAAACATATCCTCTATGAGGTCACTAAACCTGCTAGAAACAGCAGCTAACTCTCCCCCATATCACACCCCTCCCTACTGTCTTAAATTTAGAAAACACACATTAGACAACCATGCAGAACAACTCCATCGCAGCTCTGTTGTTCGGCTGGCATCGTCTACGCGCATGTTGCACAAGTACTGTGAAACAATAAATTTCAACACTTCTTTGCACAGAGATAATATCCATAGGTGAAACTACAATTGTCACTGCTGGCGCAGCTCCTGCTTCGGCAGTCCAGGTCTGCAATTCATTCACCCTGTGCCTGGAAGACAAAAAAGTGCTGCCATAAAATGGGTGGTGCAACCTAACTTTGGTAACTTACTGACCCCGAGCAACGCCGGGCTTTAATGCTAGTATATATATATATATATATATATATATGTATATGTATATATATATATATATACTTATGTATCTATCTAGGGTGGGTAAAATTCCCGAGATCCATGGACGAGTTCTCTCCAGCGGTCTCTGTCCCTCATTATCGCTGCCATGTCCTGCGTCTCTAAGAGACCAGTGTGTCCATGCAGGGGCTCCCACATATATATATATACACATACACGTATATCTAAGATGGTTCATGCTGGTGATATGTCAAGAAGTGCCCAGTCCAAACAGTAATGGGGTTAGGAAGGGCATCCATCCATAGAAACTTAGCCACATTACAGATCTGTATGAGCAAGATGTGATCTCTGAACCTGACTTGTCTCATAACATGACAACCAGTCTAACTCATACAAGCATGGAAAATGGCCATTAAATGATGACGATGATGATGATGATATATGTGTGTGTGTGTGTGTGTGTGTATATATGTGTATATATATATATAAGGTGTGTGTGTGTCTCTCTCTCTCTATATATATGTATATATATAATGTGTGTGTCTATATATATATATATGTGTATGTGTGTGTGTGTATGCATATTTAAGTATATATATAAATATACATATATATATACATATACATACATATATAGATACATACATGCATATATACATATATATATACGAGGGCAATCCCAAAAGGTCTCCTTCCGATATTGCAACTTTTCCGTTAAAATCCTGTGGATGGTGCTTCGGGAAACCTCAGGAACCAAAATGCAGAGAGCACCCAGAGTGATCCGCCGATCTTTACGCATGTTTTCCTTGGAAGGAGACCTTACTTTTGGGATTGCCCTCGTATACTATATACTGCGGGAAATTCACACTTGGCGGTAACGTTCATCGGGAGCTCCATTCTCAACGGTTGCCAAGCCAAGATTAAGCATCCCAGCGAAGCGCATGCATGCTTGTTTGGGAGTGAAGGAAGCACCAATCACAACAGTGTTACCAACAGTCGTACAAACAGTTTCTCTGCATCCCCATCGCTTTGGAGACCTTACTTTTGGGATTACCCTCATACATACATAACCATAGGATATTGGACATTAAAATTATGGTGTTTATAATATAAATTATGATAAAATTTATTCCCATCCTTGCTATTCTTTTCATCCTTTGATGAAGGTCTTTTTACTCAAAATATTGGCTATTTCTCCTGTATAGTCCACAACACATTCAGTATTAGCATATTAAAGAAATGAATCATGTTATTCTAGAAACTGCCAAATAATCTCCTTAAATTCTTTTATGATTTTATTTCATTAGAAATTTTTCAAAGATTTTTTCATGATTTTATTTCATATTTTAAATTCTTTCTCTGAGTTTTTATTAGGTCTATCATTATATTCCATAGCTTGATAGTTTAACGGAATAACTTATTATACAGTATCTTCATTATTATTATTGTTATTGTTACTACTACTACTACTATTGCTGCTGCTACTACTACTACTACTACTGCTGCTACTACTACTACTACTGCTGCTACTACTACTACTACTGCTGCTGCTACTACTACTATTGCTGCTAATACTACTACTACTACTGCTACTACTCCTGCTGCTGCTACTACTGCTACTACTACTACTACTACTACCACCTACTATTACTACTACTATCACCGCCACCCACTACTACTACTACCACCCCCACCACTACTAATACCACCACCACTACTACTGCTACCACCACTACTACTACTGTTACCACCACTACTACTACCACCACTACTGCTACCACCACTACCACCACTACTGCTACCACCACTACTACCACCACCACCACTACTGCTACCACCACCACCACTACTGCTACCACCACCACCACTACTACCACCACCACTACTACCACCACCACCACTACTACCACCACCACCACTACTGCTACCACCACTACTATTACCACCACCACCACCACCACCACCACTACTACTACCACCATCACCACTACTACCACCACTACTGCTACCACCACTACTACTACCACGACCACCACCACCACTACTACCACCACCACTACTACTGCTACCACCACTACTACTACCACTATTACTACCACTACTACTGCTACCACCACTACTACCACCACCATCACTACTACTACTTCTATTGATTGTTTTCCCTATTTTTTTATAATCTATATTTTCTTATATCCCTCCCTGCCATCTTCGTAATGTATTGTCCCCCTTTAGCTAGTAATCTCCTCACAAATAAAAGAAATCCTTAACAGCCCTTTACATTCTGTGTTCAAATTCCGCTGAGGTTAACTTTGCCTTTCATCCTTACGGGGTTGATAAAATAAAGTACCAGTAATGTACTGGGGTAATTGCTGGCCTTGTGCCAAAAGTAGAAACAATTGTTGTTTTCTACCATGAAAAAATATATACATATAAAAAAGAAGGAAATATTCCACATTTTATCTTTTCTGTTGAAAGAGCAAAGAAACTAAATATAGTTAGTTGTTGTTTTTATTTTAGTTTCTCACACATAAAACTTGGTTTTTATGACATAGAAATCAAAAACCTCTGTTGTTGTTGTTGTTGTTGTCGTCGTTGTTGTTGTTGCTGTTGTTGTTGTTGCTGCTGCTGTTGTTGTTGTCGTCGTTGTCGCTGTCGCTGTTGTTGTTGCTGCTGCTGCTGTTGTTGTTGTTGTTGTTGTTGCTGTTGTTGTTGTTGTCGTGTTTTTAAAGTGCAGGACAATATTCTATTTGAATATCCATATAGAAAATATTGTTATTGAATATTATTTGAAAAAAACAAGGATTGATGGATGCAGTGAAATATATTCTTTTATCCTCTTCATCATCATCATCATCATCATCATCTTCACCATAAACAACATCATCATCATCATCATCATCATCATCACCACCATCATCACCATCAGCATCACCACCACCATCATCATCATCTTCACCATAAACATCATCATCATCATCACCATCACCATCACCATCACCATCAGCATCACCACCATCATCATCACCACCATCATCACCATCATCAGCATCACCACTGTCACCATCATCATCACTGTCACCATCATCATCATCACCATCATCATCATCATCATCAGCATCACCACCATCACCACCATCACCACCTTCATCATCATCAGCATCACCACTGTCACCATCATCATCATCACCTTCATCACCATCAGCATCACCACCATCACCACCATCACCACCTTCATCACCATCAGCATCACCACCATCACCACCATCACCACCTTCATCACCATCAGCATCACCACCATCATCATCATCTTCACCATAAACAACATCATCATCATCATCATCATCACCCGGCAGCCTCAGCCGAAATCCACTCAACAATTGATCTCCACGTGGGTCTGTCGTTCATTGCCGTTGCCAAGTCCTGGATTTCAATACCAGAAGCTCTGGAGATGACATCGGGATAGGAGAGCTTCCCCCCTCCTTCTTATTACAGCTAGGACATGCTAGGGCACCGCCTTGAATTTCTCAATCATATTGCTTTCAGTTTTACTTTTTTAAATTTATTACTTATTTTATTGAACTGTTTCTTTGTTATTGGACTGCTGTTACTACACACACACACACACACACACACACACACACACACATACTTGACATAAACATACACACATACACTTGACATAAACATACACACACATACACACATACACTTGACATAAACATACACACACATACACACATACACTTGACATAAACACACACATACACTTGACATAAACACACACACATACACTTGACATAAACACACACATATACTTGACATAAACACACACACATATACTTAACATAAACACACACACATACACTTGACATAAACACACACATATACTTGACATAAACACACACACATATACTTAACATAAACACACACACATACACTTGACATAAACACACACATATACTTAACATAAACATACACATATACACTAGACATAAACATACACACACATACACACATACACACATACACTTGACATAAACACACACACATACACTTGACATAAACATGCACACATATACACTTGACATAAACACACACATATACACTTGACATAAACACACACACATACACTTGACATAAACACACACACATATACTTGACATAAACACACACATATACACTTGACATAAACACACACACACACACTTGACATAAACACATACACACACACTTGACATAAACACACACACATACACTTGACATAAACACACACACATACACTTGACATAAACACACACATATACATTTGACATAAACACACACATATACTTGACATAAACACACAAACATACACTTGACATAAACACACACACATATACTTGACATAAACACACACACATATACTTGACATAAACACACATACACTTGACATAAACACACACACACACACACACTTGACATAAACACACACACATGCACTTGACATAAACACACACACATACACTTGACATAAACACACACACATACACTTGACATAAACATGCACACATATAAACACACGCATGCATATATATGTATATATATATGCATATATATATATATTATATATATATATATTTATATATATATATATAATAATAATGAAATTATTGTGTACAGTGCTCAGGTGCACTACAACTCATCAAAGGTGCATGTATAGTACATAGAATAATGTACAAATGTCAGGAAAATGAACAGTGTATGAGTCATAATATAATAATAATAACAATAATGAAATATTGTGTACAGTGCCCAGGTGCACCACAACTCATCAAAAAAGTGCATGTACAGTACATAGGGCAATGTACAAACATCAGTAAAATGAACAGTGCACGGGTCATGATACACACATGTGTGCATGTGTATGGAAGGGGTACATCAGGTGTAGTTTTGGCATATTTCGGGAAGCATGAGTGTCTTAAAGGATGCAGTGTCTTGGCAGCTAACAACTGACGCAGACAGTTTGTTCCATGCTTCAGCAACTCTGAGCGTGAAAAAATGTCTACGAAAGTCATATATATATATAACCCCTCTATCTGATGAGCGATCTAAACATATGTTAACATTGTCTAGGATCCTGAAACCTTTGGTAATGGAGTAGTTATATATTGTGTTGTTCACTTTCTAATTATATATATATCATCATCATCATCGTTTAACGTACATCTTCCACGCATATTTATTAAAATAACAGATTAAAGTTTAAGCAAAGAATCGCTGCTTTCACCCTTAACAGGATCTTCTGAAACTAACAAAGTCAATCTGTGAACGCAGAAGTAAATATTTCAAAAAGCGTTGCAACCGGAGGAAGACAGGAAGACGATATTTTGGTTCGTGGAAACGTTCCCTGGCAAAGAACGGGAAAAAACGAATATAATACGTCATTAATAGGAGCGGTGAAAAACAATTACACGCAAATACAAAACCAAAGAAGTGAGGTGGCATGACGTCACCTTGACTGCTGACGACACCTAAGACCAATGTTGTCGCTGGAAACTTTATCTGCATGACTCTGGGCACATCTTTGGATGAGACACCATTCTCCTGCTGACACTGAGAAAGTTTGAAATTTCCTTAGTTTTCCTGCCGGAGCGGATTCCATGAAGAACTCCGTGTCTCTTCCACAAATTTGGAGGTTCAAAATTATTCATAATCAATTATTCTGAAAATAAATAATGGAAATATAGTCACTGTTTTTATGAAGACAAGAGTGACAACGGAAGTAAAAAAAATTGCATAAAATTAGCCGTTGAAAATTGCGAACAGATGTCGTCAGCACCCTGTAGATATATATTTTATGGTAACAGAAGTCTGATGACCTTTTAATTCGAGAGTTGGGTCAGATCAATAGAGATTGAACCTTGAGCTGATCAATTGTGAAACACATGTCATACCTGAATAAACATAATGAAAATTTGACACCTTATCCTTTGCTAATTATTATTATTACATTTTTTTAG
>OZ024760.1:29106719-29111719 GCA_964016885.1 Eledone cirrhosa
GACTGGGTGTGTGTATGTATGTATGACTGTATGGGTGTGTGTGTATGTATGACTGTGTGTATGTATGTATGACTTATGGCTGTGTGTGTATGTATGACTGTATGGGTGTGTGTATGTATGTATGACTGTATGGGTGTGTATGTATGTATGACTGTATGGGTGTGTGTGTATGTATGACTGTATGGGTGTTGTGTGTATATGTGTTTATGACTGTATGTGTGTGTGTATGTATGTATGACTGTATGGGTGTGTGTATGTATGACTGTATGGGTGTGTGTGTGTATGTATGACTGTATGGGTGTGTGTGTATGAATGTAAGACTGTGTGTGTGTGTATGTATGACTATGGGTGTGTGTGTATATATGTATGACTGTATGGGTGGGTGTGTATGTATGTATGACTGTATGGGTGTGTGTGTATGTATGACTATGGCTGTGTGTGTATGTATGTATGACTGTATGTGTGTGTGTGTGTATGTATGATTGTGTATGTATGACTGTATGTGTGTGTGTGTATGACTGTACGGATGTGTGTGTATATATGTATGGCTGTGTATGTATGTATGACTGTGTGTGTGTGTATGTATGACTGTATGGCTGTGTGTGTATGTATGACTGTATGGCTGTGTATATATGTATGACTATGGGTGTGTGTGTGTGTGTGTATGTATGACTATGTGTGTGTGTGTATGTATGACTGTATGTGTGTGTGTATGACCGTATGGGTGTGTGTGTGTATGACTGTATGTGTAAGTATGTATGACTGTATGGGTGTGTGTGTGTGTGACTGTGTGTATGTATGACTGTATGGCTGTGTGTGTATGTATGACTGTACGGCTGTGTATGTGTATGTATGACTGTATGGCTGTGTGTGTGTATGTATGTATGGCTGTGTGTGTATGTATGTATGACTCTATGGCTGTGTGTGTATGTATGTATGATTGTATGGCAGTGTGTATGTATGTATGACTGTATGGGTGTGTGTGTATGTATGTATGACTGTATGTGTGTATGTATGACTGTATGTGTGTGTGTATGTATGACTGTATGGCTGTGTGTATGTATGACTGTGTGTATGTATGTATGACTGTGTGTGTGTATGTATGACTGTGTGTGTGTATGTATGATTGTATGTGTGTGTGTATGTATGTATGACTATGGGTGTGTGTGTATGTATAGGTGTGTGTATGTATGTATGACTGTATGGCTGTGTGTATGTATAGGTGTGTGTGTGTATGTATACGTACATATGTTGTTTGTCTGTCTTCACATTTATCATTATTATAGGCAGTATCGGTAGAGGGTCGGACGCCATGCTTTCTAGCATAGAGTTACGGCCCTTGCCATTCTGAGTTCAAATCCCGCCGAGGTTAACTTTGCCTTTCATCCTTACGGGGTTGATAAAATAAAGTACCTGTAATACACTGGGGTAATAGCTGGCCTTGTGCCAAAAGCAGAAACAATTATTACTATATATATACATATATATATATAATCTCCCCCCCCCCCCCACCCCCACCCGAAAGAAAACCCCCAAAAATGACAAATGCAAGGAAATTAATTTAATAATTCTTTGAAGAATATCTTCCGGAACCATGAAGTGTGTGTGTGTGTGTGGGGGGGGGGGGGATTTTATTGTTATTTTTGAAAAAAATGATATATAGTGGGTGGGAGGGTGTGTGTGTTTGTGTGCATGTGTGTGTGCATGCATTTGTGTATGTGTGAGTGTGTGTGTCTGTGTGAGCGTGCATGAGTGTGTGTGTATTTGTGTGTGTGCATGTGTGCACATGACTGTATTTGTGTGTGTGCATGCATTAGTGTGTGTGTGTGTACAAGAGTGTATTTGTGTGTGTGTGTACATGAGTGTATTTGTGTGCGTGCATGTGTGTGCACGTGCATTAGTGTGTGTATGTGTGTGTGTATTATCTCTATCATTGCTTAGGGACGTGGAAGACAAACATGCCCCCCCCCCCCTCATCACCTTTAGCCAGAAAACCACAAAAACAACAATATTAAATGATTTGGAAATCAGAATTACTAAATAGAATGTATTCTTTCTGATTGGTTTAGATTCCAATAGAGACTAACGACTTACGACTAACGAGGCTGTGAGAGAACGGAGCGGGATGAACAATTTAGCATTAAGTTATTTTGTTGAGGGGGAAAATACAGTTGATTGGTTTAGTGGTAGAGGGGTGTGGAGGGCGTTGGGTAGGGGTGGAATGGGGGAGTGTGGTGGTAGAGGGGGAGATATTGGGGGTACGTGGGGAGGGGGAGTGTGGTGGTAGAGGAGGGGTGTTGTTGATTTTTTCTGCTGTATAAAATAGAGCAGAAATGGTGCCAGGGGGTGTAGAGTAAAGGCGGGGGTGGTGTAGAGTGGTGGGGGAAGGGTGGTGTAGGGTGAGGGAGGAGTGGAGTTAAAAGAGGAAGGAATGGAAGCTGAGTTAATTTTGATCGCTTTGTGAAAATTCCACCTCACAAGGAAGATGTGGAGATGGTGGTGGTGGTGGTGGTGGTGGTGGTGGTGGTGGTGGTTGTAGTGGTGGTGGTGGTGGTGGTAGTGGTTGTGGTGGTTGTAGTGGTGGTGGTGGTTGAAGTGGTGGTGGTGGTGGTTGTAGTGGTGGTGGTGGTTGAAGTGGTGGTGGTGGTGTAGTGGTGGTGGTGATGGTAGTGGTGGTGTTGTAGTGGTGGTGGTGGTGGTTGTAGTGGTGGTGGTGGTGATGGTAGTGGTGGTAGTGGTGGTGGCGGTGGTCGTGTTGTGGTGGTGGTGATGGGGGAGATGGTGGTTGTGGTGGTGGTTGTTGTAGTGATGGTGGTGGTGGTGGAGATGGTGGTTGTGGTTGTGGTAGTGGTGATGGTGGAGATGGTGGTTGTGGTGGTGGTTGTTGTAGTGGTAGTGGTGGAGATGGTGGTTGTGGTGGTGGTGTTGGTGGTGGAGATGGTGGTTGTGGTGGTGGTGTTGGTGGTGGAGATGGTGGTTGTGGTGGTGGTGGTGGAATTGGTGGGTATGAATTGAAAGTAGGATGGTTGTTGTGGTTAGAATGGAGATGGAGTGGTGGAGGATGTGTTATAATCTGTGTTGCTGGTCTGGGTGGGTCGGACAGGGAGGTTACCATTGTACCACAGTTTCAATGACAGGAGGACCAATTAAAGATTTTGGAGCTGACTGGTCAGCCTCTCTCTCACTCCACCCCCTCTCTCTCTCTCTTACACCACCTCTCCCTCTCACTCCACCTCTCTCTCTCTCTCTTACACCACCTCTCCCTCCACCTCTCTCTCTCTCTCTCTCTTACACCACCTCTCCCTCCACCTCACTCTCTCTCTCTCACTCTTACACCACCTCTCCCTCCACCTCTCTCTCTCTCTCTCTCTCTCTCTCTCTTACACCACCTCTCCCTCCACCTCACTCTCTCTCTCTCACTCTTACACCACCTCTCCCTCCACCTCACTCTCTCTCTCACTCCACCTCTCTCTCACTCCACCTCACTCTCTCTCTCTCTCTCTTACACCACCTCTCCCTCCACCTCTCTCTCTCTCTCTTACACCACTTCTCCCTCTCACTCTCTCTCTTATATCACTTCTCCCTCTCACTCTCTCTCCACCTCTCTCTCTCTCTTACACCACCTCTCCCTCTCTCTCTCCACCTCTCTCTCTCACACCACCTCTCTCTCACACCACCTCTCTCTCTCACACCACCTCTCCCTCTCTCTCCACCTCTCTCTCTCTTACACCCCCTCTCCCTCTCACCCCCCTCTCACTCTCACTCCACCTCTCTCACTCCCCCCTCTCTCTTCTCTCACCTCTTTGATTATACTTTCTGTTTGGCTCTTATAACAGAAAGATGTGATGATGATGATGATGATGATGGGGGTGATGTTGGAGGTGGTGATAATGATGATGATAATGGTGGGGGTGGGAACAATGATGATGGTGGTGGTGGCAGTGACGGCGTTGCTGCTGCTGCTGCTATTGCTGATAAATGAAGGACAAACAATCAAGTTGTCTTGGATATTTGACCAATTCATCAAAAGCTGGAAAGCTGATAAATGTATGTTTGTATACATACACACACACACTTACACACACACATGTACACACACACACATGTACACACACACACACACACACACACTTACATATATACACACACACATACATACACACACACACACACTTACATATATACACACACACACATGTACACACACACACACACTTACACACACACACTTACATATATACACACACATGTACATACACACACATACATACACACACACATACACACACACACTTACATACACACCCACACACACACACACACACACATACAGTCACATACATACATGTATACACATATATACACATATATACACATATATACACATATATACACATATATACACATATATACACATATATATACATACATATATGTACACATACATATACACACACGTACACACACACACGTACACATACACACACGTACACATACATACATGTATACACATACACATATATACATACATGTACACATACATATACACACACGTACACACATATACACGTGTACACACACACATATGTAAATGGTTGATTAGTGTCAGTATGTATATATGTATGTATATATATGTATGTACATGTATGTATATATATGTATGTATATATATATATATATGTACATGTATGTATATATGTATATGTATATATATATATATATATGTACATGTATGTATATATGTATATGTATATATATATATATATATGTACATGTATGTATATATATATATGTACATGTATGTATATATATATATGTACATGTATGTATATATGTATGTATTTATGTATAAAGTGCAAGTTATATTTGTGTGTATATATATATATAAGTTATTCTGGGTTGAATCGGAGGTAACCACAGTAAGTAAGGTACTCAATACAAAGCAGAGTATAAATGTTTTAATATAGAAGAGCTTCTACAGGACTAGAACTGTTTCATTC
>OZ024760.1:29116719-29141719 GCA_964016885.1 Eledone cirrhosa
AAATAACAGAAGATCCCGTTAAGGATGAAAGCAGCGATTCTTTGATTAAACTTTAATCTGTTATTTTAATAAATATTTGCTCTAGCGTTTTTATATATCTAATATATATTTATCCTTATCGAGCCCTCTTTGGATTTTAGTCTTCACATTTATTATCATTACTATATATATATATAAAATAATTAAGTCAAATATGTAAAATTTTGCTTTGTTTATTATAAATTATAGATATACTGTTATATATATTTCGGTGACAGCCATCATTGGCTGTGACATCTTCAGGCAGTCCGAATTGGTGTGGGAAAGACAGGTACACATGTTGTTGAAGTGTGTTTTACTCCGTCAATACATCGATATGTCCAGCTCCTGGTTGTGTTGTTATTTTTCTGGGGAACAACCAACATATACTCAAAATATATATATATATATATATATATATATATATAGGTGCTTTTTGTGATGTCACCGAAATCTAACAGGGTGGACTGGGTGTTTTTTGTCAAGTCACCAGCAGAATAAGTTAGAAATCACAAACTCTAGCCACTTCCTAAAACTCCAATATCTTACGCAATCAGGAATGTTGAACATTCTAAAGTTCTAGTTCTTTAGAATGTGCCATTTTTTTCTATAAAAATAGCTTCTTTTTTTTATTTGAAATAAATTCAATAAAGTTCTGAAATAGTTCCTCCTCATTGAACTATTTCTTAATTTCTGATTGGAACTATGAAAATACTGTAAAGATTTCTATATATTTATTTGTACTGTTGACTATTTGATTGGTAAAATGTGATTGGAATAATTGATTAATTTAATTGATTATTAATGATGATGATTGGAAATTTGTTTTTTTATTTATTTTATTTTATTTTATTTTATTTTTTTGAAAATTGAAAATTGAAAATTCTATTTCATTAATGAACAATTAGATATTTCTGTCCAAGATAAATAACAAATTTTTAAAGTCCGGTGTTAAGATTGCAGAACCCTGACAGACTTTTTACCCATTCTGGGGTTTGTTCTCAGGCAATGTTTCATGGCTAACTGTTCTTCCTATATATAATTAAATACACTCATCACTTAGCTGTTTTAAAAGCTGTTCTGGCAAGGAGTTTTCTCACTTTTCTATGAATTCAAATATATATATCATCATCATCATCATCGTTTAATGTCCATCTTCCACGCTAGCATGGGCTAGACGGTTTTGTTGCATTTGATGCAAGAATGGTCGGGAGACCATGTCTTACTCACATAGAAGCGTCTCTGGCAGGTTATTTTACAGCTTGATGCCCTTCCTAACACCAATCACACATATATACACACATATACATATATATATACACACACGTACATATATATATATATATATATATATATAGAGAGAGAGAGAGAGAGAGTATTTAATATAGAAATGGCTTCTACAGGACTAGAACTGTTTCATTCAAAAGAAATCACCAGGAAAGCCGCTTTCCTGATGATTTCCTTTGAATGAAACAGTTCTAGTACTGTAGAAGCCATTTCTATACCATATATTAAATATATATACTCTGCTATGTATTGAGTACCTTACTTACTGTGGTTACCCCTGATTGAACCCAGGATTCGCACATATATATAATAATTGTTTCTACTTTTGGCACAAGGCCAGCAATTACCCAGTGCATTACTGGTACTTTATTTTATCCACCCCGTAAGGATGAAAGGTAAAGTTAACCTCATATAATAATGATAATGAAATTATTGTGTACAGTGCTCAGGTGCACTTCAACTCATCAAAGGTGCATGTATAGTACATAGAATAATGTACAAATGTCAGGAAAGTGAATAGTGTATGAGTCCTGATATATTTGTGTGATATCATCATCATTTTTGTCTGCTTTCCCCGCTAGCAAGATACATATATATATATATATGCATGTGTGTGTGTGTGTGTATATATATATATATACACATACACAGACATAACATGACTGTGTAAACAAGCTAGAGGATAAAGGAAGTGGTCAATAGTGAAAAATCAATAGACACTAAGTCGGTTTATAATTTATTGTCAGATCAAACTTCCCAGATTGTAGGAGTTTCTTGTCAATTCTCTGCTAATTATCAAAACAAGGAAACTAAAAAATAGAAAGGATTTATCGACATCTAATGATTTAAGGAATTGCAGCTACAAATTATCTGTGTTTGGATATGTGTGTGTATGTGTATATATGTATTTATATATATGTGTATGTATGTATTTATATGTGTATGTATGTATTTATATATGTGTATGTATGTATTTATATATATATATGTATGTATGAAATATAAGAATCAAAGAACTGTTCAAAACATTATTGTGCTTACAGCTGTTTCCTCCAAACCGAGGTTTGGATTCTTCGGAGCAATTTATTAATGCATGGACAGTTATATGGCCTCTTTTTCAGCCGAGAGACATACCAATACATATTCAAACATTGATACATATTCAAACATTGTGGGTCAACATTCATTACAGAATTTAGAGTGGCAGTACACACTTCGAGATTACATTTATATTAATAGGTACAATCAGAATTTAGAGTGGCAGTACACACTTCGAGATTACATTTATATTAATAGGTACAATCAAAATTTTGATTGTACCTATTAATATAAATGTAATCTCGAAGTGTGTACTGCCACTCTAAATTCTGTAATGAATGTTGACCCACAATGTTTGAATATGTATCAATGTTTGAATATGTATTGGTATGTCTCTCGGCTGAAAAGGAGGTCATATAACTGTCCATGCATTAATAAATTGCTCCGAAGAATCCAAACCTCGGTTTGGAGGAAACAGCTGTAAGCACAATAATGTTTTGAACAGTTCTTTGATTCTTATATTTCATATAACTGCTCTGTAAATCATCTGATGTTTTTACATTGAGCTACTTAACTTAGTGGTAATAAGGTAGTAATACATTACTGCCTACCACTATTTAGGGTGTGTGTAAAATACTTACAACTGCTTAAGGTTTTGTGTTTACATAACCATAAATAGTATAACTAATACTATATGTATGTATGTATTTATATATATATATATGTATGTATGTATTTATGTATGTATGTATTTATGTATGTATTTATATATATATGTATGTATGTATGTATTTATATATGTATATATATATATATGTATATATATATATATATATGTGTGTGTATGTATGTATTTATATATGTATATATATATATATGTATATATATATATATATATGTGTGTGTATGTATGTATTTATATGTGTATGTATGTATTTATATATGTGTATGTATGTATTTATATATATATATATGTATGTATGTATTTATATATATATGTATGTATGTATTTATATATATATATGTATGTATGTATTTATATATATATATGTATGTATGTATTTATATATATATATGTATGTATGTATTTATATATATATGTATGTATGTATTTATGTATATATATATATATATATATATATATATATATATATATATATATATATATATATATATATATATATATATATATATATATATATTGCTAGCTGCAAAAGGCTTTTCCCTCAAAATGAAAGGCAGACTGTATGATGCATGTATACGAACAGCAATGTTACATGGTAGTGAGACCTGGGCGCTGTCTGTGGAAGACTTGCGTAGATTGGAAAGAAACGAAGCTTGCATACTCCGATGGATGTGTAATAGTAATATACGCGAACGACAAAGTATAAACAAATTGAGAGGGAGACTGAGTGATGGACATGTGATGCGTATGAAGGATGACAGCTGCATAAAAAGGTGCAGAGCACTAGAAGTCAATGGCAGCCGCGGAGTGGGGAGACCCAAGAAGACCTGGGATGAGGTGATAAAAGCCGACCTTACCCAATAACACCTCTCAAAGGCGATGACACACGACCGTGACCTCTGGCGTCACGCATTAACACAGAAGACCCAACCCCCCACGGGTACAAGCCAAAGCTGAAGCATATAGACAATATGCCCCCACACCCTCCCACTGCAAAGTGGACGTGGAGGTGCCATGGCAAAAAAGCACCCAGCACTCACTGCAAATGAGGTGTTAGGAAGGGCATCCAGCTGTAAAAATCAAGCCAGAATTAGTTCCCGTATCAGCAAGACAAGGTCAGCCGACCGGACACTGCCTACAATAGGACAACCAGTCTAACCCATGCTAGCGTGGAAGACTGGACATAAAACGGTGATGACGATGATGATATGTGTATGTATTTTTACTTATATACATACTTATATATACACATATGTATATATAGATACACATTTATATGCATATATGTACATGCAGATATATACATATATATATGTACACAGACACACACACACATACATGTACATATATATATATGTGTGTGTGTCTGTGTTGTGTGTGTATTATTAAATTCAATTCTACAACAAAGACATAACATGGAGAAAAGCAGAAATGTCTTTTGTTGAGCAAATGTAACCTCTTCACCTGAATAAGTTCACTCAACGTTCTTTCATCTTATGTCTTCTTTGTAACATTTAATATATTAAAATAAACTGCTCTCATGGACTGATTGTTCTACACAAGTCATGGGCAGCCTGCGGCCCACGAAGCTTTCTGGATTGCTCGCCCAAGTCACCCAAGTGTAATCTTTCTGATTTTTTTACCCCAACTTTTCAGTCATAATTTATCTTTCTATCATTTTTACGATCGAGGAAAACAATGCGTACAAATTCTGAAGAAACAAATCAAAACAACCTGGGTTACCGCCCTTGTGTTTAATGTGGGCGCGAATGTAAATTAGCGCTTGCAGCCCGTCTGTTGATGAGCAATATCTCATGGGGCCCGCTTCTCGGAAAAGGTTGCCCATGCCTGCTATACACCTTGGATATCTTTACCCATCAATTACTACATGCACTCATGTATATCATGACTCATACACTGTTCACTTTCCTGACATTTGTACATTATCCTATGTACTATACATGCACCTTTGATGAGTTGTAGTGCACCTGAGCACTGTACACAATAATTACACAATAATTTCATTATTATTATATATATATATATATATATATATATATATATATATATATATATATGATCTTGTGACTATTTAGACCAGACATACTTTCAAATGATGTTCTGTGCTAGTTAAGTTAACCCTTTAGTGTTCAAACCGGCCAAAACCGGCCAGAATTCTCTATCTGTTGAAACTGGCTGTAACTGGTCGTTCAAACTGATGTTACGGTATTGTTTTCAAAATAAATACTTTCAAAATCTCATAGACTCGATATTATGTGAGATATTATATAAGGTAAAGCCTTTACAATGAAAATATAATAGTATATATAAAATAATTGTTTCTACTTTTGGCACAAGACCAGCAAATTACCCAGTGTATTACTGGTACTTTATTTTATCGACCCCATAAGGATGAAAGGCAAAGTTAACCTCGGCAGGATTTGAACTCAGAATGGCAAGGGCCGCAACTCTATGCGTCAAAGCATGGCGTCCGACCCTCTACCGATACTGCCAATCCACCGCCCTTTGCCAATCCACCGCCCTTCTATATAAAGTATATATAAAATAATGTGAATGCTAAAGGGTTATATATATATATATATACATCAGGATGGATTCAGTTTGAAACTGTTAGACCATCATTCAACAGAGTACTCAATACTTGGGGTAGTAGAGTATGGATTTATTATAAAGAATCGGGACTTTTGCCATATCAACAGCTAATATATATAAATATACACAAACACAATATATTCTACTTGGCATGGCTAGTGTATATGTATCATCATCATCATCATCATCGTTTAACGTCCGTGTTCCACGCTTGCATGGGTTTGGACGGGGGTTTTTCCACTTGAGGCAAGAGTGATTGTCTTGCTCGCATAGGACTGTCTGGCGGGTTTTCTACAGCTGGATGCCCTTCCTAACACCAACTACATTTACAGTATATATATATATATATATATATAATAAAACATTTAACTTTGTAACTCCGAGATATGAATTTCGATGTTAAAATCGTATTCAAACCCATTCAGGGTTCTTTATTAAATCCTTTATTTTCTTGTAAGCCTCTGAAGAGCCCAACTTGGGTGTAACATGTGTAAGAGATTCTTATAAATATATTTTAACGGCTTGCTTCTTTTTCATCAATTTCTTCGATTATATATATATATATATATATATATATATATATATATATATAGAAGTGGTTACACAACAGTTAGTTCACCATACCAAAAACAATTGTTTCACCTTAGCGGATCCTCAGCCCGTTCCATATAACCATGTCCATTAAGAGCTGAGGATCCGCTAAGGTGAAACAATTGTTCTCGGTATGGTGAACTAACTGTTGTGCAACCACTTCTACCTAACTCCACTATGGATATTACCTTCCAGTGTTCTTCCACTATATATATATATACACAGTACCGGACTTAGGACAAACGAGACCCTGTGCTAGTTATGAGGCTCCCTAATTAGGCCCTGAAGGAGGTAAAAACATTGTTAGCAGGAAGATGGGTTCCCCCTGGCTAATGGGGCCTTGGGTTTAAGCGCAGCAACGCACAATGGTAAACCCAGCACTGCATACAACTTATTTGACAGCTGTGTCCCCTCTGAACGTATCTCTCTAAAACATCACATTTATTAGTAATATTATTGTCCTTGTTGCTGCTGTTGTTGTTGTTGCTCTAGTTGTTGTTGTTGTTGTCGCTGTTATTGTTGCTGTTGTTGTCATTATAGCTCAGTCTCTCTAACTTTGCTACCTTCATTGTAGAGATAGCTTAGAGGCAGAAAGATAGAATATGTTTGACTATAAATCACAAGAAACAAATAAAAAATAATATATACATACACACAAAGATATATATATGTGTATATATATATATATATACATATATTTCCAATTGTGTAAAAATAGCTTTCTCTTGTAATAATCAATTTTTTGAGAAAATTGGGCAGAATAGTTTCTTTTGTAAATTTAGTTTTTCCAAAAGAATGTTTTTATTACTATATATATAATTTTATTTTATTTTCCATTTCCCTCTGTTCTTTGCAGTTAACATTACAGTCTTTTAAAACAGCAGTGGTTGGCATATTTTAACTTTAATCGGCAGACATGGCTTTTTTAAAATTGTTTTTAATTGTTGTTTTTTTTTTGTTTATCTGATAAATACAATATATACAACGTGTAGAATTGTTTATCAATCTACATGCCAAACTATGTAGGTTGGTATATATCATCATCATTCATCATCATCATCATTTTACGTCCGCTTTTCCCTGCTTGCAAGGGTGGGACGGGAACTGATTCTGGCTTGATTTCTACAGCTGGATACCCTTCCTAACACCAACCTCATTTACAGTGAGTGCTGGGTGCTTTTTTGCCATGGCACCTACACTTTGCAGTGGAATGATAGGGACCCCAGTCCCTATCATTTCATTTCTACAGCTGAGTAAACTGGAGCAATGTGAAATAAAGTGTCTTGCTCAAGGAAACAACACATCACCTGGTCTGAGAATTGAACTCACAATCTTTCGATTGCAAGGCCAATGCTCTAACCACTAAGCTATATATATGTGTGTGAGAGAGAAGGAGAGAGAGAGAGAGGCATACATACACTATCTATAAATATATGCATATACATACATACACACACACAAACACACACATTCCTGTAACTCTCAGACAGACCATTATTCCAAGCCAGCCATTGTTTCATCAATATTCCAGGGACCGAACATGATTACAGCGGAAAGCTTCTCATTGTAACATTGTAATAAATAGTTGAATCAAAAATGGACTTTAATTTACACAGATAAATACTTTTGATCATTTAGAAGACATATATCTTTCGAAACTACTCTGTAGAAAAGTTTTTTCACCCTCTCTCCCCACCATAACATACTTTTCTTTTGTCTGAATTATTTCACTTTTTATTTATTCTATTATTATTATTATTATTATTATTATTATTATTATTATTATTACTGCTACTATTACTATTACTACTAATATTACTTTTTTCAAATATTTAAAAAATATTTTTATCCATCAAATTTAAATAGAAACATTATAACAAAACTAATAATAATAAACAATAACAATAATAGTAGTAATAGTAATAGTAGTAATAATAATGCTTTCTTTATTAACCACAAGGGTTTACATAAAGTAGACATTAAGGACAGTTCAGGACAATACAGGATGGTACAAATGGGCATTTCTGCATGTAAAAAAAAACAAAAACAAAGGATGTAACAAAAAAATAACAATGAAAAATTCCCCAATAGGGGGGAGACTTCCGAGGGACATTTGTGGAGAAAGCCAATTAAAAGGCCACAGTGACCCTGACCACCAGGGCAAGTGCTCTCTCCCAGTTTCCACCTTTAATTTACAGACACATACTCAGAGTAGGTCCACTCACTCGGGCCATACTGGCTTCTCTCACCCATCTTTCAACAAAATGCTGGGAAGAGAGCACTTCCCTCTCTACCCTGATTTTCCTTTTCAAATGAAATTTGAAAAAGTTAATCAGGGCATCACCGAAGAGGTAAGTGCTCGTCTTCAGCCCTTTCAAACGTGTCCACCATACTATCGCTTTTGCCATAGCCACCAGACAGATAAAAACTGCCTGCCCTTCCCGGCTAAAGGAAGAGGGCAGGGCAATCCTCACGATGGACTCAGTTGTTAGCTGGATCCGTCCTACACGTGACAGCAGGTGTTCGATATAAACCCACAAGTCAGCAATGCTCGGACACTGGACGAGTGCGTGCAGGACGGTTTCGTCGCCCTGCGCGCATCTCGAACATGCCCGGCTGACGGCACCTCCATGCCTGTAGAGTTTATCCCGAACTGGCAAAGCTCCTCAGTAGCACTGCCAGGCCAAGGATTTCTGGAAGTTGTCCATAGGCCCCGGCCCGAAAGTTCTTCCAAAGAGATTGGCTAGTTAATTTTCGTCGACGCCTAGAGTTTCCCCAAGTACGTCGTCACTCTTCCCCTCCACTAATCCTCTATAGAACGCCAAGGTGGAGTTTCCACCGATCACATTGCCCAATTGGTTGAGGGCTATAATAATAATAATAATAATAATAATAATAAAGAAATCATTATTATTATTATTACTACTATTATTGTTATTGTTTATTATTATTAGTTTATTATTATTATTATTATCATGAGGTTTATTATTATTAGTTTTGTTATAATGTTTCTATTTAAATTTGATGGATAAAAATATTTTTTAAATATTTAAAAAAGGTTTTTTACATTAATCCATATTAAATATCTGATTGTTTTGGTTATTTTGTGTGTGTGTGTGCGTATGTGTGTGTATGTACGTGTGGTCGTGTGTGTGTGTGTGTGTGTTTTCATGAAATATAGATGTGTATGTGTGTGTATGTATGTATATGTGTGTATGTATGTATGTGTATGTACATATATATATATATGTGTGTGTGTGTTTGTAAATATGTATATAATATTTTTTAGATAAAGAATTTTCTATATATTAATGCCTGTATTAAATACACACAAATATTCACATATCTCTCTCTCTCTCTCTCTCTCTCTCTCTCTCTCTCTCTCTCTCTCTCTCTCTCTCTCTCTCTCTCTCTCTCTCTCTCTCTCTCTCTATATATATATATATTTATATATATATATATATATAACTATATATGTATATATATGCACTTATATATATTATACATATAAATGTGTGTGTGTATCTGTGTATATATATAGGTATGTCTATATATATATATATTTATATATATATATATAACTATATATGTATATATATGCACTTATATATATTATACATATAAATGTGTGTGTGTATCTGTGTATATATATAGGTATGTCTATATATATATATATTTATATATATATATATATATAACTATATATGTATATATATGCACTTATATATATTATACATATAAATGTGTGTGTGTATCTGTGTATATATATAGGTATGTCTATATATATATATATTTATATATATATATATATAACTATATATGTATATATATGCACTTATATATATTGTACATATAAATGTGTGTGTGTATCTGTGTATATATATAGGTATGTCTATATATATATATATATACATCTATATATGTATAAATATATATATACCTTTATATATGTTGTATAAATGTAGGTATCTATATATAATATAATATAATATCTATATATGTATATATAAAGAGGGAGAGACAGTGTTATACAAATATTTATATATTTATATATATATATACATGCACATATATATTTACATGCACATATATATATATTTACATGCACATATATATATATATACATGCACATATATATATATACATGTGCATATATATATATATATACATGCACATATATATACATGCACATATATATATATACATGCACATATATATATATGTGTGAGTGTATAACAGATATGAATACTTAGATTCTATGAAACAATAATTACTTTTAATAATACCTGAAAGAATTTTCTGTTTCACTTTTTGATAATTTTTGTAGTGTTTATATTTTTATATTTTAAGTAAAACACACACAAATACACACAAATACACACACATGCACTCACAAACGCACACACATGCTCTTAATGTGATGTAAACAATATATATTTACAATTTCTTTTGAATATTTCTGTATTACATTATCATTGTGTGAGTATATATATATATATATATATATATATATAAAAGTTTTAATATAGATGAGATTCTACAGGACTAGAACTGTTTCATTCATTAGAAATCATCAGGATTCCTGATGATTTCTAATGAATGAAACGGGAATTGTCCCACTTGAGGCAAGATTGGTTGTCTTGCTTGTATAGGACTGTCTGGCAGGTTTTCTACGGCTGGATGCCCTTCCTAACACCAACCACGTTTACAGTGTTCATATATATATATATCATCATCTCATCATCATCGTTTAACGTCCATTTTCCACGCTAGCATGGGTTAGACGGGAGTTGTCCCACTTGAGGCAAGGCTGGTCGGGTGACCATGTCTCGCTCATATAGGACTATCTGGCAGGCTTTCTATGGCTGGATGCCCTTCCTAACACCAACCACATTTACAGTGTGGAACTGGGAACTTTTTACAGTGTTACCTACACGGCCACATTACAGCGTAGACTGTATTTTTTTTCTCGTGACACCTACACGATCTCGATCTCATTTATTTGGACTGGATGTTGTGGTACCAACTTTACAGAGAGAGGGTGGTGTTGGTGAGAGTGGGAGGATAGGGTAGGGGTAGTGGATTGGGTTTCACTTTGTACATAGGCAAGGCGGGTCTTCTGAATTACTGCGTAGCGCCAAAGATCTCGGTCCAGTGACATTGTCTTAGCGAGGTGCAAGTGTGTAAGGTCGGAATTTATCAGATCGTCCCAGGTTTTTTTTTTGTATATATATATATATATATATATATATATCATTCATTCATCATCATTTCATTTTACGTCCGCTTTTCTGCTTGCAAGGATGGGACGGGAACAGATTCTGGCTTGATTTCTACAGCTGGATGCCCTTCCTAACACCAACCTCATTTACAGTGAGTGCTGGGTACTTTTTTGTCATGGCACCTCCACGACCACTTTGCAGTGGAATGATAGGGACCCCAGTCCCTATCATCTCATTTCTATAGCTGAGTAAACTGGAGCAATGTGAAATAAAGTGCCTTGCTCAAGGAAACAACACATCACCCGGTCTGAGAATTGAACTCACAACCTTTTGATTGCAAGGCCAATGCTCTAACCACTAAGCCATGTGCCTCCATATATATACAAAAAGTTATGAAACGAAAGGAGCTGTGTGGTTACTAAAAACAAGGTTTAAAGATGGTGGTTAGGACGGAACAGGAGGAGAAAGGAAGAAAGGGGTTTCCATCGTCAGCTGTAAATGTATCCCGAACCGATGTTTCGGCGCTGAATTACAGGGCATCAGTGTTGTTCGGGTGCGCCCGAGGCCTTTTATTAATATATATATATCATGTTTACTATAGAAATGACTTCTACAGGACTAGAACTGTTTCATTCAAAATAAATCATGAGGTTTGCTAGCCCAATACTCTTACCACTAAGCCATGCACCTTCATATATATATATATATTTCCTGATGATTTCTTTTGAATGAAACAGTTCTAATCCTGTAGAATACATTTCTATATTAAACATGATTACACTCTACTAATGTATTGAGTACCTTACTTACTGTGGTTACCCCGGTTGAACCCGGGCCTCATATATAGATATATGTATATATAGTTAATATATAATATTGCTTCTCTGAGTGACTAATTGCCCTCCCCTCTCCTCTATATACATGTTACCCCTAATTGCCCTCCCCTCTCCTATATATATATATACATGTTAACCCTAATTGCCCTCCCCTCTCCTATATATACATGTTAACCCTAATTGCCCTCCCCTCTCCTATATGTACATGTTAACCCTAATTGCCCTCCCCTTTCCTATATATACATGTTACCCCTAAGCACCCTCTCCTCTCCTATATGTACATGTTACCCCTAATTGCCCTCTCCTCTCCTATATATACATGTTACCCCTAATTGCCCTCCCTTCTCCTATATATACATGTTACCCCTAATTGCCCTCCCCTCTCCTATATGTACATGTTAACCCTAATTGCCCTCCCCTCCTCGTACATCTTAACCCTAATTGCCCTCCCTATATAAACATGTTAACCCTGCCCTATTAAAATTCTTTTCCTTCTATATTCAGGTGGTGATTTGTTGCCTGGAGTGGAGGCAGCAATTAAAGCTACCTGGGAACCAATTGTTGGCAATGATTTTGAAGTTGTGGTAGGTAAACTGATGTTTTCACATCTCTTTTGTATGTCTCCCCCACCATACATACACACAAGCACACACACTCACACACATACACACACACACAGGCTCACCCACACATACACACAGACTCACACACATACACATACACACACACACACATTATTCAATTTAGGAAAGTCAGTAGATCAGATAATCCACCAAGTTTTGTTGTAAACAGACATAAAGCACTCTACAATTTGTATTCCTTAGGATGTTATCGATAAGGTATCAATCGAAGTTTCTATATTATAAAAAAAAGAGACGGTTTTAAATGTACCCAGCCCACACTGTAAAGTGGTTATGTAGGTGACATGACAAAAAGCACCCAGCCCACACTGTAAAGTGGTCGTGTAAGTGTCACAACAAAAAGCACCCATTCCACACTATAAAGTGGTCATGTAGGTGTCACAACAAAAAACACCCAGTCCACACTGTAAAGTGGTCGTGTAATTGTCACAACAAAAAACACCCAGTCCACACTGTAAAGTGGACATGTAGGTGTCATGACAAAAAACACCCAGTCCACACTGTAAAGTGGTCATCTAGGTGTCACAACAAAAAGCACCCAGTCCACATTGTAAAGTGGTCATGTAGGTGTCACGACAAAAAACACCCAGCCCACACTGTAAAGTGGTCATGTAGGTGTCATGACAAAAAACACCCAGTCCACACTGTAAAGTGGTCATGTAGGTGTCATGATAAAAAACACCCAGTCCACACTGTAAAGTGGTCATGTAGGTGTCATGACAAAAAACACCCAGCCCACACTGGAAAGTGGTCATGTAGGTGTCATGACAAAAAACACCCAGTACCCACTGTAAAGTGGTCATGTAGGTGTCATGACAAAAAACACCCAGTCCACACTGTAAAGTGGTCATGTAGGTGTCATGACAAAAAACACCCAGTCCACACTGTAAAGTGGTCATGTAGGTGTCATGACAAAAAACACCCAGTCCACACTGCAAAGTGGTCATGTAGGTGTTACGACAAAAAACACCCAGGCCACACTGTAAAGCGGTCATGTAGGTGTCATGACAAAAAACACCCGGTCCACTCTGTAAAGTGGTCATGTAGGTGTCATGACAAAAAACACCCAGTCCACTCTGTAAAGTGGTCATGTAGGTGTCATGACAAAAAACACCCAGGCCACACTGTAAATGTAGTTGGCATTAGGAAGGGTATCCAGCTGTAGAAACCTTACCAGAAACAGTTTTATATGAGCACGACATGGTCACCTGACAAGACTTGCCTCTAATGGGACAATTCGTCTAACCCATGCTAGCATGGAAAATGGACATTAAACAATGATGATGATGATGAGATTGTATATAGGTACACACACACACACACATAATAGGATTCCACACAGTCTCTGTCTAACAAATTCTACTCCTAAGTCATTGGTCAACCTGAGACTATAGTAGACAACATATGCCCAGTGTACCACAGTTTGACTGAATCCCCTAAACCAGGCAAACTCCTTAACCACAATACTATGCTTACATCACACCTAATATCTTTTTAAAATTTAAAATTTTAAAATTTCCAACATGTTGATTGTTAAATAATATTTTGACCTTTTAATGTCTTCTGACAGTAGAAATATGTTTAGCTGGTGTTTGAGTTAATGAAAATTACATTGGCCAAACAGACACAGCACAACTAACACACCTATTGAAATCAATACATGTATATGTATATATATATGCATATGTGTGTGTGTGTATATATATATATAAATATATATATATATATTTGCATGTGTGTGTGTATATATATATATATGCATATGTGTGTGTGTGTGTGTGTGTATATATATGTATGCATATGTGTGTGTATATATATATATATATGCATATGTGTGTGTGTATATATATGCGTGTGTGTATATATATATGCATATGTGTGTGTATATATATGCATATGTGTGTGTGTATGTATAGATATGTGTACAATATATATATCTATATAATAAATTATATGTGTATAATATATGTGTGTGTGTGTGTGTGTAGAATATATACATATATATATATTGTATAATATACACACACACACATATATATATTATACATACACACACACATATATATATATATATGTATGTATATACACTCAGTGAGAAAGAGAACAAAGCTCTCAGATTAATTGAGGAATATGCTTTTGAATGTTTGGCAATTTATTGTAATTGCTTTTACTTTTTGTTTTCAATTCTTTGATAGCAATTTGCAAAAACATCTTTGTGTCTAACTTATCAGCACGTAGTTTTGCCACCATGCAAAGTGATGCGTGTTAAATGAAAATTGTAGGGTAGATGCTGCGGTGGTGGTGGTGTAGTGGTAGGGAGGTGGTGTGGTGTGGTGGTGTGTGGTGGTAGTTAGGGGTTGAAGTTGGAAAATCAAACAATTTTACTTTTACTGACAAATAAAATTGTTCAATTGATCAAAATGAATTTAATTTTATAAGTTGTTTGGTTTGGATTGGGCTTGTGTATGTATGTGTGTGTGTATATATATATATATATATATTTATATATATGTATTAATTTATTTAATTTTAAAAAGAAAGTTTGCATTTATTTTGAAATTGTAATAATAAGTAGCGAAGTTGTTTGAAATAACGTAGAAATTATATTGAGTGGTAGATAAATATATAGATGGATAGATAGATATCAGTGCTACTCCAGAATAGTGGAAAACTGCCAGTGTCATTCCTCTGTTCAAAAAGGGTGACCGCACATCACCTGTGAACTATCGTCTAGTCAGTCTTACTAGTTGCATCGCCAAACTGATGGAATCCTGTGTCAGAGAAACACTTTGGAACTTCTGGAGCTCTCACAGTCTTATCCGGCCCTCGCAATTTGGATTTATCCCCAACTCCAGCTGCTGTGATCAACTTATAGAGTTTCTTGAGGACATCACCCGGATCACTGATGGCGGCTCATGGGTGGATGTTGTTTACCTTGACTTTGCGAAAGCCTTCAATTCTGTGCCACACAAAAGGCTTATGGCAAAACTCTCTGCAATGGGTGTGAAGGATGATCTTTTTAACTGGTTGAAGTCCTTCATTCTCAGTCGAAGAGAGGTAGTCACGGTTCTGGGACAGCATTCCTCACCATATGAGATGTCATCTGGTGTACCACAGGGATCTGTTCTTGGCTCCCTTTTGTTTGTGGCATATATTAATGACATAGATGCCAACTTAAAGAATGCCACAGTACTAAAGTACGCAGATGACATCAAGCTGTACCTTGAGATAAAAAGGACAGATCCTGAACACTATAGATCTTGCTTGCAGTCTGACCTGGACATAATTCAACAATGGATCTCAGACTGGCAACTCAAGCTAGCTGTGGACAAGTGCACCACCATGCATTTTGGGAGTAAAAACCCAGCGTCCACATACTCCCTCCACAGCACTAATATCAAGAAGTCTTCTTGTGAACGTGACCTGGGCATTACGGTGAGCAGCGATTTGCGTTGGACGAAGCACGTCTCTAAAATTGTCAAGAGGGCCGAGGGTGTCTTAGCATCACTCAGCAAGACCTTTGTCAGCCGCTCTCCAGATATCTATTTAAGGCTGTACATGGCTATGGTGCGATCACACTTAGAATTTGCATCACCAGTCTGGAACCCCTATCTTGCTCAGAACATTGACCGCCTGGAAACTGTTCAGAGACGTGCAACCAAGCAAATACCCTCCATCAGGCATCTATCATACTCTGAGCGCCTTGCTTCCCTGGGCATGGATACATTGAAGCTCCGACGCCTGGCAACTGACTTGGTAAACACCCACAAAATTGTTAACCATGTTGCCAACAACAACCCTGAGTACCTTTTTGATTTTCATGTGTCTAACACATGTGGACATGCCCACAAAGTAAGAAAACAGCACAGTTCCCATGACTTTCGGAAACATTTTTTCACGCTCAGAGTTGCTGAAGCATGGAACAAACTACCTGCATCAGTTGTTAGCTGTCGAGACACTGCATCCTTTAAGGCCTCCATGCTTCCCGAGATCCGCCAACACTACAGCTAACACATACACACATGTACTTCCCTGACATTTGTGTATTATTCTATGTACTATACATACACCTTTGACGAGTTGTAGTGCACCTGAGCACTTTACACAATAATTTCATTATTATTATTATTATATATATAGAGATAGATAGATAGATAGATATGTTTCTTTATTAGCCACAGGGGCACAAAAAAAGGGGACAAATACAAAGGGGGAAGTTTACATACAATAAAAACGTATAAAATACTATCACAAAGGCAATTGAAAAATTAATCGATTTTCCCCAATAGGGGGAGACATTACGTATGGGTAACACAAAATGTGCAACCCTCATCTCCAGGAGTATGAAGAGTGAGTACCCCCTTCCTCTCTTCCTCTTTTTCCTCAACCTACATACAGGCTGATATAGAGAGAAGGCCCATTCACTCGTGCCACTCTCGCCACTTTCACCCACCTTTCATAAAACTTGCTGGGGTACAGCACCTCTCTCTCCATCCTGATTCTTCTTCCAAAGTGGTATTTGAAAAAAAGAATCAGTTGTTGGCCGGAGAGAAAGGTGTCTGACCTCAGCCCTTTTAACCTCGTCCACCATACAACCTCTCTCGCCATAGCTATCACACAAAGGAAAACCGCCTCTCCTTCATTTTTGAAGGAGGGTGGCGGTTTGATCATGACAATGGACTCGGTGGTCAACCGGATTGGTCCCACCCGCAACAATAGCCGTTCTACATAGTCCCACAGGTCGGTAATGCCTGGGCAGTGTATGAATGTGTGCGCGACGGTTTCTTCGTCTCACACGCATCTCGGACAGATCTTTTTCGAAGGGTCCCTGCTCGGGCACATATCTGTAAAGCTTGTCTCGAACTGGTAGAGCTACAGGGACTTTTGGAAGTTGTTCATCAGTCCCGGGCGGAAGGTCCTACCGAACAGACTGGCCAGTTCGTCTTCCTCTACGCCTAGAGTTTCTCCGAGCGCGTCGTCACACTTGCTGCGGATCAACCCTCTATAGAATGATGAAGTGAAGTCTCCACTGATCGCCGGGTCCGCCTGCCAGAGGGCTGTGAGCGCCTGAGCACATTCGATGTCCCAGTCACCCATTTTCCTCGGTCTTTGCTTGACCCAGGACTGTAGCTCGGTCAGCGGGCCGAATCATGAGAAGGTTTGCCTCACGAACGGGGCCCACACCGGTGAGGAATATGTAGAGATGCCGCAGCCTGAGCGCGTGTTTGCGCATCGTCAGCCCTCCGTTGGAAGGGTGTTGGCAGCAGATGGATCTTCTCACCAAAGGAATTGGAAGAGCATGTGCTCCATTTTGGTGTGCGTTTTAGCTGGACAAAGCACAACGGTCAAGCGGTAGTAGATGACGGACGCTATAAAAGTGTTCGCCACCTCCGCTTCACCTTTCAAGGATAGTTTGCACTCGGCCCACTTCTGGGTGAGTGCAAATACCTTGGCAGTCACCTCGTTCCAGTTCTTCTCCACCTGGTGGTCCAGACCAAACCAGACCCCGAGCAGCTTCACCGGTCCTTCCGTCCAGCGTCCGACGACGCCATCGGAAGGCATCGGTTTGCCTCTCCACGGTCCGGTTCAGCTTCGCTCCTGTGAACCTTTCGTATTCCTTCAGTAAGGTGCTGACTTCCTCGATTTACGAGGCGTTTGACACCATTACTGTCACGTCGTCGGCGTAGATCGACGCCGCTTTCCGCAGTCCTGATTCTAGAGGGATGTCCTGCAATAGCTCCAACTTCCGCAGTAGTGGCTCGAGAGTCAATACGTACAGAAGGGAAGAGAGAGGGCATCCCTGTTGGATGGATCGCATGATATGGAACGGCTCCGAGAGGTAGCCGTTCACCTTGACCCTTGAGCAGATGTTGCTGTTGTGCATTGCAGCAATCCAGCCCCTGAACACGGTTCCGAAGCCTGCTACCTCGAGCACCGCATCCAGGTAATGATGGTTAACCCTATCGAAATCCTTAGACTGATCCAAGTTGATCAGGGCCCCACTGAAGCTGGGTTTACACCCTAGTCTCTCTATGATGTATGAGGTGGAAGTTGTCGTGTATGGACCTGGTCGGGATTGCGCATGTCTGCGCTTCTCCCACCAGGTTTTCGACGATAAGTGCCAGCCTCTTTGCCAACACCTTGGCCAAAATCTGTAACTCTGTGTTTAGGAGAGTTATGGGCCGGAAGTTGCCTATGTCATCCCCCTTATTTTCGTCCTTCCTGACTAGTGTGACTATGCCCCTGGTCACAGAACTAGGAATTCTCCCATTCTGCTGCCAGTTGCAGAAAGCACCACTCTCACCAAAAGTTACATACTGCTTTGCATCACTTAACAACTCCCTAGCATTGGAGATGTCAAGGTATGTAAACAGTTCCGTCTTTTGGACGGTTTTTGCGAAGGAAATCTTTTCCTTGTTTGTGGAGTTGTTCGTGTTGCTGTTGTTGTTGGTGGTGTTGTTGTTATCATCGTTGCTGTTGTTGTTGTTCTTCTTGTTGTCATTATTGTTGTTGCTGTTGTTGTTTTCTGGTTGGTGTTGTTCACATTTTTCATCGTATTAGTGTTGTTGTTAGTTTTTTCGTGTGTAGTTGTGTCAATTGTTTCATTGTCAACATTTTCTGTGTTTTTTGGTGTCTGTTGTCGGCTGTTATTTTCATCTTTTGTTGTGAAAATATCCATTTCTTTACGAAACGAAGTTTTGTTGTTGTTTGTCTCCATAGATACTTCTATGGAAATAGAGGGAGATATAACGTTTATATCTGTCTCTTTCCTTCTCTTCTCGCAGTCTAGCATTCGTTGTAAGTCACACATTGTTAAAGTTAGGAAAACTTTTAAAACTTGTCAATTTTTTAAAACTAAATTTCCGCCCCTGTGGGACGAAAACTGAGATTACCACCCAGCTGACAATTCAGCCTGAGTGTTAATCTACTAAACAATATAAATTTTTACACAATAAATTCTGTTTTTGTATGGAAAATTTTACAAAAACTTACCAGCGATCTACCGCACATCCGATAGAGAGAGAGATAGATAGATAGATAGATGTTTAGCTGGATAGATTGATAGATAGATAAATAGATAGATAGTCTAATATATTTATATAAATAGATAGGTAGATAAATTTCTTTATTAGCCACAAGGGCACAAAAGAAGGGGACAAATACAAATGGGGAGTTTACATACAGGTATATGAAAATAAAACTATTAATAAAATAAAAACTATTAATAAATATTGTTATACTTTGGGAGGGTCATGTTGCCAATAAGAAACACACGCACCAGAGTTGCTTTCACTAATAATAAAGAATCATCTGTACTCTACCAACATGCTAAGATAGAACACAAGGGTAAATTAGAGAACATAGAAATAAAAATAGAATCTACACACAGAAAAGACGCAATGTTTAGACAAATCACAGAGGCAATAAACATAAAAGAATTACAACCAAAATTAAATAGAAAATATGAGTGGAACAGCAACATCACAACTTACAATTAAGGACAAAATGAAAACACATCCACACATAGAACAAACAACCAACCAGTAACATGTAAATAAACAAATAAATAAATGAACATAAACACACACAGACACCCGGATGTGGCGCATGCGCAGACTGAGCACACAACACACACACAGAAACAAAATGGCGTAGGACAGAACAAAGGAGAGGCACAGAAACAAAGAAAGGAATCCCCAGTCACTGAAGAGGTCACAGAGTGTGTGACGAAAGAACTATGACTATATATAAACAACTATCTGGTTGTGGAACCAACCAACCAACCAGAAATTTATAAATTTATAAATATATAATAAATTGAAGTGAAAGCAACTGGTGCGTGTGTTTCTTATTGGCAACATGACCCTCCCAAAGTATAACAATATCGGTTTCAACACACGATTTCAGATAAAGAATCTTGCTAAACAAATTCAGAAACGAAATATTAATAAATATATAGATAGATAGATGGATGGATGGATGGATGGGTGGACAGACAGATTCATAGATTCATAGGTAGATATCTATGTAGATTCCTTGAAATTAATTACATGAGAATTATATAGAAAGGTAGCCAGATGCACACATAGATAGATATGTTTATGTAGAAATATATAGGTAAGTAAGTAGGGAGGTTGGTAGGTTGAAAAGTAGGGTCGGAAGGCAGGTAGGTAGGTTGGAATGTAAGGTAGGCAGGCAGGCAGGTAGGTAGGTTGGAATGTAAGGTAGGCAGGCAGGTAGGTAGGTAGGATGAAAATTAAGTCGGAAGGTAAGTAGGTAGGTAGATAGGTAGGTTGGAAAGTAAGGTTGGAAGATAGGTAGGTCCGGGGGTGGGTAGGGTTGTTGAAAAGTAGGTAAGTGTGCAGGAGACTAAGATGTCTAAAAGATAAATAGATAGGAAGACAGTAAGATGTTTTTCTAAGTAAATGTGGAGATTTGATTTTTAGTGCTAAGTAAATGTGGAGATTTGATTTTTAGTGCTACGTATGGTTCCACATTGTCTAGCTCCAACATTTGTCTTCCATCTCTCCATATATCTCTTGTTTTTAAATATTTCTATTTTATATGAGAAAGATGTAAACATATTTTTTAAATCTAATAACCTGTGTGAAGTTGTCATTATATATGTATATATATGTGTGTGTATATATATATATATATGTATATATATATATATGTGTATATATATATATATACGAGAATGCTGAGGATGGCTCTGAACATTAATAAGTATACACTGAGGATGAAAAACTCAGAGCTGTAGGGGAGCCTCCCAAAAGTCAGCTCAAAAGTGACACAGAGGAGACTGAGGTTAGCTGGACATGCTCACCGACATCCAGAGTTGACATTGCACTCAGTGCTCCTGTGGGAGCCCCTACATGGACACACTGGAAGAGGAAGACCAAGGTTAACGTATGTTGATGCCCTAAGGACAGACACTGGTCTGTTGGAGATGCAGGACATGGCAGCGATAATGAGGGACAGAGACTGCTGGAGAGAACTCGTCCATGGATCTCGGGAATGTTACCCGCCCTAGATATATATATATGTAACCCAGTACTACCTGCCTCATGGTCGGGTCGTCGACGACTAAACCGGCAACCCCACCAAGCTTGCTTGGTGAGGAGGGTGATATTTGGACACCCTTTCGGAATGAAATACAAGACCCGGCAAAGGGCGGAGGAACTCAACAGAGTCAATGGCCACCCAAATAGTCCTTTTTTTTTTTTTTTTTTTTTACCTGGGAGTGAAAGGCCCCCAGTTGTTGTCACAGCACCTTTCGATTATTCTGGAGAGATTGGGCTGTCCTGAAAAGTTTGTGAACATTCTGAAACTCTTCCGCGATGACATGCAGGCATGGGTGAATGTTGGAGGTAAACTCTCTGAGCAAATCTCGGTTGAAAATGGTGTCAAGCAGGGTGATATACCTGCACCAACTTTGTTTGCCTTGTATTTCACAATGACCTTCATGGCCTTCAAGGATTGTCAACACGGTATCTATCTCAGATATCGCACTTCTGGCAAGCTGTTTAACCTTAGGCGTCTCACTGCTAACACTAAGGTACTAAGTAACTTGATCAGAGAATTTTTATATGCAGATGATTGTGATCTCTTTGCACACTCCCAGAGTGACATGCAACACCTTATGGATTCTTTTTCCAATGTGTGCACTGCTTTGGGACTGACAATCAGTCTGAATAAGACTGTCGTCATGTACCAACCTGCTCCGGATAAAGTTTTCAATGAACCCTCCATATACGTATACGGTCAAAAGCTGAAGGCTGCTGGCACATTTGTGTATTTGGGGAGTACTCTGAGTGTGGCCTGCTCTCTGGATGCAGAAGTTGGCCTTCGTGTTAGTAAGGCAAGTGAGTCATTTGGAAGGCTCAACAACCGTCTTTGGTGCAGGCGAGGAATCACAATGAGGACCAAGGTGAAAGTGTATGCTGCATGTGTACTGTCAGCTCTGCGGTATGCATGTGAGACATGGGTTGCCGACAAACAGAATATCCACAGACTGGAATGGTTTCACCAGCAGTGTCTCAGAAAGATGCTCGGTATCAAGTGGAAGATGCATGTGAGTGATGTTGAGGTCCTTGAGAGAAGTGAGTGTCGGAGCATTGAGAGTGTCATCCACCAACGGCATTTGCGATGGACTGGACACCTCTGCAGAATGGGGGATGATCGAATCCCAAACAACTCTTGTATGGCGAGCTTTGTGAAGGTAAGAGACCATCTCACAAGCCAAAGCTCCGATTCAAGGATTGTGTAAAGGACTCATTGAAAAAAACTGGTTTGATGATGGCTGACTGGGATATAGAAGCTCTTGAAAGAGAAACTTGGCGTGGAATGGTGAATGATGGGGTCCATAATTTTGAGGACAGACGCATAGAGCACGAGAAGATCAAACGGGATGTGCATAAGCAATGCCCTGGAGTATCTCTCGAAACGATCGGTGTCTCCATTGAATTGAAGTGCCCTGAGTGTGGAAAAATTTGCTTGAGCAAATCTGGTCTCAGGAGCCACAGTTGCAGCCATGTTCAAAGAGAACCAGTGACCTATGATCTCCACGGTGCTGTGAGGGTTCACGGGCAACCTGATGTAGGACCTCAAGCCAGGGAGATCCAGGAGTACAAGTCTCTAGTAGGCTTCAAAAGCCATATCCAAGCGTCCCACATCTGAATCTAACAAGCGATTGCAATACCCTTGGCAGAGTTTGCAGCCATCATATATATATGTATATAAATATGTATATATATATATGTATATAAATATATATATATATATATATATATATATATATATATATACATATATTGGCTTTTAATATTCATATTCATAAAATCTGTCAATATGTTTGTTGTATATATATATATATCATCATCATCACCGTTTTACGTCCATGCTAGCATGGGTTAGACGAGTTGTCCTGTTGTGGGCAATGCTAGATCATCTGACCATGTCTTGCTCATACGGAACTGATTTGGGCTTTGTTTCTACAGCTGGATGCCTTTCCTAACGCCAACCTCATTTACAGTGAGTACTGGGTGCTTTTTGTCGTGACACCTACATATATATATATGTGTGTGTGTGTATTTGTATGTATCTGTGTATGCATTTATGTATGTGTGTGTATATATGTGAGGTGTCTTGCAATAACTCGAAAGAAGTTCTCCAATGTGCTACCAAAAATTTCTTACATAAAAAAAGGAGACATAAAGCTTGGTTTGAAGATTAGGAGCAAGAAATTCAGAGGCTTCAGCGGTGATATAAAAGGACTAAAAGATGAAATTAGAAAACTCAAGAACTGTAATTAATTTCAAGGAATCTACATAGATGTCTATCTATCTATCTAGTCAACCCATCCATCTATCTACCTATCTAGAAAGGTATTTGCAGAGGAGAAGAATCATAGAGAACTCTATGCAACTCTCAATGCAGTATTGGCCCAAAGTCCAAAAATCTGGACCTTGTGTGATCAAAGAACAAACCTTCTTTCAACACTTGAAGACATTAACCCTTTAGCATTTACATTACTCTATATATACTATTGTATTTTCACAGTAAAGGCTTTACCTCACATAATATCTCACATAACATTTACATTACTCTATATATACTATTGTATTTTCACAGTAAAGGCTTTACCTCACATAATATCTCGCATAACATTTACATTACTCTATATTTACTATTATATTTTCACAGTAAAGGCTTTACCTCACATAATATCTTACGTAACATTTACATTACTCTATATATACTATTGTATTTTCACAGTAAAGGCTTTACCTCACATAATATCTCACATAACATTTACATTACTCTATATATACTATTGTATTTTCACAGTAAAGGCTTTACCTCACATAATATCTCACATAACATTTACATTACTCTATATATACTATTGTATTTTCACAGTAAAGGCTTTACCTCACATAATATCTCACAACATTTACATTACTCTATATATACTATTATATTTTCACAGTAAAGGCTTTACCTCACATAATATCTCACGTAACATTTACATTACTCTATATATACTATTGTATTTTCACAGTA
>OZ024760.1:29146719-29169219 GCA_964016885.1 Eledone cirrhosa
CACAGAGTTAAAGTTTGTCTCAAACCCAGAGCTTATACCAGTTTTATGCTCTAACAAATACTCCAACCCACTGCTGCTGACTGGTATTGTACTTATTGACTTCTGAAAAGTTGAAAGTCAAAGTTGACCTTGTGTTATAATGATGGTGGTGGTGGTGGTGGTATTTTCCTATTTTGATGATCTTGTTGATGATGATGATGCCTTCCTATATTGATGATGATGATACCTTTTTAGTATTATTGTTATTATGATGATGATGATGATGATGGAGGAGAATATAAAAAACAAAAAGAAAGCATGAGTAGGAAAAGGAAATGAAAACAGAAGAAAAGAGTCTTTCCTAATTAAGGGATGTTAATTAATTAGATTTCTGGGAACAATCAATAATAATGAGAACAATACAATTAATTGCAATTGGATAAAAATATCTGTTTCTTTAAAGTAGAGAAGTTTTATAGGAAACAATGGTTCCTGATTTAGGCACAAGGCCAGCAATTTTAGGGGAGGGGAGAGTCGGTTAAATCAACCCCAGTGTATTATTGGTACTTTATTTTATCAACCCCAGTGCATTACTGGTACTTTATTTCATCAACTCCAGAGTATTACTGGTACTTTATTTTATCGACCACAGTGCATTACTGGTACTTTATTTCATCAACCCCAGAGTATTACTGGTACTTTATTTTATCGACCACAGTGCATTACTGGTACTTTATTTCATCAATCCCAGTGTATTACTGGTACTTTATTTTATCGACCCCGTAAGGATGAACGGCAAAGTTAATCTCGGTGGGATTTGAACTCAGAATGTAACTCGATTATAGGAAATAATTGTTTCTACTTTAGGCACAAGGCTAGCAATTACCCAGTGTATTACTGGTACTTTATTTTATCGACCTCGTAAGGATGAAAGTCAAAGTCAACCTCGGCGGGATTTGAACTCGGATCGTAAAGGGACGTAACTATGCTGGAAAGCATGGCGTCCGACCCTCTACTGATACTGCCAATCCACCGCCCTTGCGATTTATAGGAAATAATGTTATAGACCAGTCGTGGACCACCTGCAGTCTGTGAAGCTTTCTCAATGGCTCCCCCAAGTCACCCAAGTGAAATCTTTCTGATTCTTTTTACCCCAACTTTTCAGTCATAATTTATCTTTCTATCATTTTTACAATCAAGGCAAACAACATGTACGAATTCTGAAGAAACAAATCAAAACAACCTGAGTTACCGCCCTTGTTTTTAATGTGGGCACGATGTAAATTAGCGCTTGCAGCCCGCCTGATGATGAGCATTATCTCATGTGGCCCTCCTGGTGATGAGCCATATCTCTTGGGGCCCACCTGATGATGAGCCATATCTCATTGTGGCTCACCTGATGATGAGCCATATCTCTTGGGGCCCTCCTGATGATGAGCCATATCTCATTGTGGCCCTCCTGATGATGAGTCATATATCTTGGGGCCCACCTGAGGATGAGCCATATATCTTGGGGCCCACCTGAGGATGAGCCATATCTCATCCGGCTCACCTGATGATGAGCCATATCTCTTGGGGCCCATCTGATGATGAGCCATATCTCATGGGGCCCATCTGATGATGAGCCATATCTCATGGGGCCCATCTGATGATGAGCCATATCTTATGTGGCCCACCTGATGATGAGCCATATCTCATGTGACCCTTTTCTCAAGAAAAGTTGCCCATGCCTGTTATAGAATGTTGAATTAAACAAGATATATTTCTGAGGTCAACTTTGACCTTTTACTGAAGTCAACTTTGACCTTTACTGAAGTCAACTTTGACCTTTAACTGAAGTCAACTTTGCCCTTTTACTTAAGTCATCTTTGACCTTTTACTGAAGTCAACTTTGCCCTTTTACTGAAGTCATCTTTGACCTTTTACTGAAGTCAACTTTGACCTTTTACTGAAGTCAACTTTGACCTTTACTGAAGTCAACTTTGACCTTTAACTGAAGTCAACTTTGCCCTTTTACTTAAGTCATCTTTGACCTTTTACTGAAGTCAACTTTGACCTTTTACTGAAGTCAACTTTGACCTTTTACTGAAGTCAACTTTGACCTTTTACTGAAGTCAACTTTGACCTTTTACTGAAGTCAACTTTGACCTTTACTGAAGTCAACTTTGCCCTTTTACTTAAGTCATCTTTGACCTTTTACTGAAGTCAACTTTGACCTTTTACTGAAGTCAACTTTGACCTTTTACTGAAGTCAACTTTGACCTTTACTGAAGTCAACTTTGACCTTTACTGAAGTCAACTTTGACCTTTAACTGAAGTCAACTTTGCCCTTTTACTGAAGTCATCTTTGACCTTTTATTGAAGTCAACTTTGACCTTTTACTGAAGTCAACTTTGACTTTTTATTCAGTGTTTTTGTTATTTTTCTTATTATTTTCATGTTAAATTTTAAGAAATATGAAAATCGAAGTGGTTACAGTTTACTCCCTCCCAAACCCTGTTTGGGGTGTTGGGAATCTTTGTACATCTCATGACTCCCAGAACAGGTTGCAGGCTCACCACCAGTTTTTACAGCAAGAGATGGAGACTGCAATATTTATTTCTGAGCAATTATTAAAAAAAAAAAAAGAAATTCATAAAATTATTATAATTTTTTTTTATTAAAATAAAATTTCTAAAAATAAACCCCATGTTGAATTATTTCTCACCAGGTTGCACAGCTGTCTAAATTTCGTGAAGGAGGAGGTCTCGGTATCAGCTTAGAAGGTACTGTGGACGTAGAAGATGGTGTTGAAATGAGGCCACATCATTTTATCCGGTCAATACTTCCAGACGGTCCTGTTGGTGTTAATGGTCAGCTTATCAGTGGCGATGAGCTGCTTGAGGTAACATTTTCACTTTCATATTCTTAACTTCCAGCTAAATTTTCAACTCATAATAATAATGAAATTATTGTGTACAGTGCTCAGGTGCACTACAACTCATCAAAGGTGCATGTATAGTACATAGAATAATGTACAAATGTCAGGAAAGTGAACAGTGTACGAGTGATGATATATACACAGACACATGGATGCGTGTGTATGGAGGGGGAATATTAGGTGTAGTGTTGGCGAATTTCAGGAAGCATGGAGGTTTTAAAGGATGCAGTGTCTTGACAGCTAACAACTGATGCAGGCAGTTTGTTCCATGGAGGTTTTAAAGGATGCAGTGTTTCGACAGCTAACAACTGATGCAGGTAGTTTGTTACATGGAGGTTTTAAAGGATGCAGTGTCTCAACAGCTAATAACTGATGCAGGTAGTTTGTTCCATGGAGGTTTTAAAGGATGCAGTGTCTCGACAGCTAATAACTGATGCAGGTAGTTTGTTCCATGGAGGTTTTAAAGGATGCAGTGTCTCGACAGCTAATAACTGATGCAGGTAGTTTGTTCCATGGAGGTTTTAAAGGATGCAGTGTCTCGACAGCTAATAACTGATGCAGGTAGTTTGTTCCATGGAGGTTTTAAAGGAGGCAGTGTCTTGACAACTAACAACTGATGCAGGTAGTTTGTTCCATGGAGGTTTTAAAGGATACAGTATCTCGACAGCTAACAACTGATGGAGGTAGTTTGTTCCATGGAGGTTTTAAAGGATACAGTATCTCGACAGCTAACAACTGATGGAGGTAGTTTGTTCCATGTTTCAACAACTCTGAGGGCATTCTTCTAGGAGGAGGCAACTCAGGAAACTGGGATAACTCCTACATAAAACCTGCTGCTCAGTAGTTACCGATGATGTTGATCTTTTCTTCTTGTTGGGTTATAGCTACTGTTGCTCAGAGAGTGGGATTGGCTCAGTGCACAGTCTTTCTTCACTTTAAAAAATCTTCACACACAGGCATTGCACAATAGAATTAATTGATAATTATCAATAATATTATATCGTGCAATGGCCATGCTCGATAACTAGGGGCAGCCATCATGTAAGCATGTGTTTATATGTGAGTATGTATAAATGTTTGTGTGTATGTAGTGGTGAAGGGTAACAGCACAAACCAGTTAATGAAAGGTTCTCATGCTAACCTGTTTGTCCACTACTTCTCTACAACATACAGCAACCCCAGGCATATTCCCCCCACCATCACCCTCATGGTCCCAGCAGAGGACTGAATAGAGAAAGTGTTACCACAGCAGAAAGTGGGGGTGATATGTTGAAAGAGCCATTCCAACTCACAGACCTCACTCCTCTAGGTGTCCAATTCCACCCCAATAACAGTGGATAGTCAGGTAGGGTCTCATTCCTCTAGGTGACCAATTCCACCCCAATAACAGTGAGTAGTCAGGTGGGGCCTCACTCCTCTAGGTGACCAATTCCACCCCAATAATAGTGAGTAGTCAGGTGGGGCCTCACTCCTCTAGGTGACCAATTCCACCCCAATAACAGTGAGTAGTCAGATGGGGCCTCATTCCTCTAGGTGACCAATTCCACCCCAATATCAGTGGGTAGTCAGGTAGGGCCTCATTCCTCTAGGTGACCAATTCCACCCCAATATCAGTGGGTAGTCAGATGGGGCCTCATTCCTCTAGGTGACCAATTCCACCCCAATATCAGTGGGTAGTCAGATGGGGCCTCATTCCTCTAGGTCACCAATTCCACCCCAATATCAGTGGGTAGTCAGATGGGGCCTCATTCCTCTAGGTCACCAATTCCACCCCAATATCAGTGGGTAGTCAGGTGGGACCTCACTCCTCTAGGTGACCAATTCCACCCCAATATCAGTGGGTAGTCAGGTGGGGCCTCACTCCTCTAGGTCACTAATTCCACCCCAATATCAGTGGGTAGTCAGATGGGGCCTCATTCCTCTAGGTCACCAATTCCATCCCAATATCAGTGGGTAGTCAGATGGGGCCTCATTCCTCTAGGTCACCAATTCCACCCCAATATCAGTGGGTAGTCAGGTGGGACCTCACTCCTCTAGGTGACCAATTCCACCCCAATATCAGTGGGTAGTCAGGTGGGGCCTCACTCCTCTAGGTCACTAATTCCACCCCAATATCAGTGGGTAGTCAGGTGGTTTGTGGACCAAGAACACCAGAAATCTCCACTGCTGTGGGTTTGAAAAGAAACTTGTTCACCTCACAACTAAAACTAAAACTACAACAACAACAACAGTAACTAGTGTAAGCTTCCTAAATATATTAATTACCTCAGTTATTTTAGATCAATGGGTGTACCACATGTTGTTATGTAATGGTGATGGGGGGGTAGCAATGTAGTGGTAGGGTGGTGGTGGTGGTGATGGGGTAGTGGTAGGGTGTAGTGGTGGTGGTGGTGGTGGTGGTAAGGTGTGGTGGTGGTAGGGTGTAGTGGTGGTGGCGGTAGTGGTTGGTGGTGTTGGGTGTAGTGGTGGTGGAGGTAGGGTGTGGGGGTGGTAGGGTGTAGTGGTGGTGGTAGGGTGTAGTGGTGCTGGTGGAAGGGTGTAGTGGTGGTGGTGGTGGTAGGGTGTAGTGTGGAAGTGGTGGTGGTAGAGTGTAGTGGTGGAGGTGGTGGCGGAAGGGTGGAAGGAGGGTGTGGTGGTGGTCGTGGTGAGGGTAGGGGAAGGATGTTAGTGAACTTTACACATGCCATAAACTCTCTCACACACACACACACACTCATACTCTCACAGACATGCAACACACACACACTGATACCAGCACACACACACACACCAACACACACACACACACACACTGATACCAACATACACACACACACACTGATACCAACATACACACACTATTACCAACACATACACTCATACTCTCACAGACATGCAACACACACACACTACTACCACACACTACTACCACACACTACTACCACACACACTACTACCACACACACTACCCCACACACTACTACCACACTACCTCACACTACTACCACACACACTACTACCACACACCCTACCCCACACACTACTACCACACACACTACCCCACACACTACTACCACACACAATACCCCACACACTACTACCACACACTACTACCACACACACTACCCCACACACTACTACCACACACAATACCCCACACACTAACACACACTACTACAACACACTACCCCACACACTACTACCACACACTACTACCACACATACTATGACCATACACTACTACCACACACACTACACCACACACACTACACCTCACACACTAGACCTCACACTACTACCACACACACTACCATACGCTACTACTACACACACTACCCCACACACTACTACCATACACACTACCACCACACACTGCCATCATACACTACTACAACACACACTACCACTACACACATACACTGCCATACCATCTAAACTAACTTCTCTACGCCACTTATAGATTAACAAAAATCAATCAGATCAGCAAAGTTTTATCTATGTTTTATTTATTTATTATATAGATTTTTAGAATTATTAAACTTATTTGTTCTAAAATTATGAAACAGAAATAAGTATTACAATGTATCCTTGAAAATAGTTACTATGTTTAACCCCCTATTGTACTAAATATACTATAGTTACTATGTTTAATCCCCTATAGTACTAAATATACTATAGTTACTATCTTTAACCCCCTATTGTACTAAATATACTATAGTTACTATGTTTAACCCCCTATTCTACTAAATATACTATAGTTACTATGTTTAGCCCCCTATTATACTAAATATACTATAGTTACTATTAGCAACACCCTATTGTACTAAATATACTATACTTAATGTTTATCCCCATATTGTGTTAAATATACTATAGTTACAATATTTATCCCCCTATTCTACTAAATATACTATAGTTACTATGTTCAGCCCCCTATTCTACTAAATATACTATAGTTACTATGTTTAGTCTCCTATTTTACTAAATATACTAAAGTTACTCGTTTTAATCTCCTATTGTACTAAATATGCTATACTCACTATGTTTAGCGCCCTATTGTACTAAATATACTATAGTTACTATGTTTATCCCCCTATTGTATTAAATATACTATAGTTACTATATTTAGCCCTGTATAGTACTAAATATACTATAGTGACTATGTTTAACCCCCTATTGTACTAAATAACATATACTTACTATGTTTAGCCTCCTATTGTACTAAATATACTATAGTTACTATGTGTAGGCCGCAATTGTACTAGATATACTATAGTTACTATGATTAGCCCCCTATTGTACTAAATAAACTATAGTTACTATGTTTAAGCCCCTATTGTACTAAATATACTATAGTTACTATGTTCAACCCCCTATTGTACTATATATACTATAGTACTATCTTTAACCCCCTATTTTACTAAATATACTATACTTACTATGTTTAGTCTCCTATTGTACTAAATATACTATAGTTACTATGTTTAGCCCCCTATTGAACTAAACATCTATAGTTACTCAGTTTAACCCACTATTGTACTAAATATACTATAGTTAATATGTTTAGCCCCCCTATTGTATTAAATATACTATAGTCTTTGTTTAGCCCCCTATTGTTCTAAATAGACTATAGTTACTCTCTTTAACCCCCTATTTTACTAAATATATTATAGTTACTATGTTTAACCCCCTATTGTACTAAATATACTATAGTTACTATGTTTAGTCTTCTATTGTACTAAATATACTATAGTTACTATGCCTAGCCCCTATTGCGCTAAATATACTATAGTTAGTATGTCTAGCCCCCTATTGTACTAAATATACTATAGTTACTATGGTTAGTGTCCTATTTTACTAAATATTCCATAGTTACTATGTTTAGCCCCCTATTGTACTAAATATACTATAGTTACTATGTTTATTCCCATATTGTGTTAAATATACTATAGTTACAATGTTTAGCCCCCTATTCTACTAAATATACTATAGTTACTATATTCAACACCCTATTGTACTAAATATACTATAGTTACTATGTTTAGTCTCATATTTTACTAAATATACTATAGTTACTCTGTTTAGTCTCCTATTGTACTAAATATACTATACTTACTATGTTTCGCCCCCTATTGTACTAAATATACTATAGTCACTATTTAGCCCCCTATTGTTCTAAATATACTATAGTTACTATGTCGAGCCCCCTATTGTACTAAATATACTTTAGTTACTATGTTTAGCCCCCTATTGTACTAAATAATCTATAGTTACTCTGTTTAGTCTCCTATTGTACTAAATATACTATACTTACTATGTTAGCGTCCTATTGTACTAAATATACTATAGTCACTATGTTTAGCCCCCAATTGTTCTAAATATACTATAGTTACAAAGTCTAGCCCCCTATTGTACTAAATATGCTATATTTACTATGTTTAGCCCCCTATTGTACTAGATATACTATAGTTACGATGGTTAGGCCCCTGTTGTACTAAATATACTATAGTTACTATGTCTAGCCCCCTATTGTACTAAATATACTATAGTTACTATGTTTAGTCTCCGATTGTACTGAATATACTATACTTACTATGTTTAGCCGCCTATTGTACTAAATATACTAAAGTCACAATGTTTAGCCCCCTATTGTTCTAAATATACTATAGTTACTATGTCTAGCCTCCTATTGTACTAAATATACTATAATTACTAAGTTTAGCCCCGTATTGTATTAAATATACTATAGTCCCTGTTTAGCCCCCTATTGTTCTAAATAGACTATAGTTACTCTCCTTTAACCCCCTATTTTATTAAATATATTATAGTTACTATGTTTAACCCCCTATTGTACTAAATATACTATAGTTACTATGTTTAGTCTTCTATCGTACTAAATATACTATAGTTACTATGTTTAGACCCCTATTGTACTAAATATGCTATAGTTACTACGTTTATCCCCATATTGTGTTAAATATACTATAGTTACTATGTTTAGTCTCCTATTGTACTAAATATACTATACTTACTATGTTTAGCCCCCTATTGTACTAAATATACTATAGTCCCTGTTTAGCCCCTATTGTTCTAAATAGACTATAGTTACTATGTCAAGCCCACTATTGTACTAAATATACGATAGTTACTATGTTTAGCCCCCTATTGTACTAAATATACTATAGTTACTATGTTTAGCCCCCTATTGTATTAAATATACTATAGTTACTATGTTTAGCCCTGTATTGTACTAAATAAATTATAGTTACTATGTTAACCCCCTATTGTACTAAATAACCTATACTTACTATGTTTAGCCCCCTATTGTACTAAATATGCTATAGTTACTATATTTAGTCTCCTATTTTACTAAATCTACTATAGTTACTATCTTTAGTCTCCTTTTGTACTAAATATACTATAGTTACTATGTTTAGGCCCCAATTGTACTAAATATACTATAGTTTCTATGTTTAGCCGCCTATTGTACTAAATATACTATAGTTACTATGTTTAGCCCCTATTGCACTAAATATACTATAGTTACTCTGTTTGTCTCCCATTGTACTAAATATACTATAGTTACTATATTTATTCCCAATTTGTGTTAAATATACTCTAGTTACAATGTTTAGCCCCCTATTCTACTAACTATACTATAGTTACTATTAGCAACACCCTATTGTACTAAATATACTATAGTCACTGTTTAGCCACCTATTGTTCTAAATATACTATAGTTACTATTTTTAGCCTCCTATTGTACTAAATATACTATAGTTACTATGATTAGCCCCCTATTGTACTAAATAAATTATAGTTACTATCTTTAAACCGCTATTTTACTAAATATACTATAGTTACTATGATTAGCCCCTATTGTACTAATTATACTATAGTTACTATCTTTAAACCGCTATTTTACTAAATATACTATAGTTACTATGTTTAAGCCCTTTTTCTACTAAATATACTATAGTTACTATGTTTAACACCCTATTTTACTAAATATACTATAGTTACTATATTTAGCCGCCTATTGTACTAAATATACTATAGTTAATATGTTTAGCACCATATTGTACTAAAGTTACTATGTTTAGTCTCCTATTTTACTACATATACTATAGTTACTCTGTTTAGTGTCCTATTGTATTAATATACTATACTTAATGTTTAGCTCGCTATTGTATTAAATATTCTATAATTACTATGTCTAGCCGCCTATTGTACTAAATATACTATAGTTACTATGTTTAGCCCCCTATTGTACTAGATATACTATATTTACTATGTTTAACCACGTATTGTACTAAATATACTATAGTTACTATGTTTAGTCTCCTATTGTACTACATATACTAAAGTTTCTATGTTTAGCTGCCTATTACACTAAATATACTATAGTTACTATGTTTAGCCCCCTATTGTACTAAACATACTAGAGTTACTCTGTTTAACCCACTAGTGTACTAAATATACTATAGTTACTATGTTTAGCCCCTATTGCACTAAATATACTATAGTTACTCTGTCTCCTATTGTACTAAATATACTATAGTTACTATATTTATTCCCAATTTGTGTTAAATATACTATAGTTACAATGTTTAGCCCCCTATTCTACTAACTATACTATAGTTACTATATTCAACACCCTATTGTACTAAATATACTATAGTTACTATGTTTAGTCTCCTATTGCACTAAATATACTATACTGACTATGTTTAGCCCCCTATTGTACTAAATATACTATAGTCACTGTTTAGCCACCTGTTGTTCTAATTAGACTATAGTTACTATGTCTAGCCCCCTATTGTACTAAATATACTATAGTTACTATGTTTAACCCCCTATTGTACTATATATACTATAGTTACTATCTTTAACCCCCTATTTTACTAAATATACTATACTTACTATGTTTAACCCTCTATTGTACTAAATATACTATAGTTACTATGTTTAGTCTCCTATTGTACTAAATATACTATAGTTACTATGTTTAGTCTCCTATTGTACTAAATATAATATAGTTACTATGTTTAGGCCCCGATTGTACTAAATATACTATAGTTTCTATGTTTAGCCCCTATTGTGTTAAATATACTATAGTTACAATGTTTAGCCCCTATTGTACTAAATATACTACAGTTACTATGTTTAGCCCCCTATTGTACTAAAGTTACTATGTTTAGTCTCCTATTTTACTAAATATACTATAGTTCCTCTGTTTAGTCTCCTATTGTACTAAATATACTATACTTAATGTTTAGCTCGCTATTGTATTAAATATTCTATACTTACTATGTTTAGCCCCCTATTGTACTAAATATAATATAGTTACTATGTTTAGGCTCCTATTGTACTAAATATACTATAGTTACTATGTTTAGTCTCCTATTGTACTAAATATACTATACTTACTATTTTTAGCCCCCTATTGTACTAAATATACTATAGTCACTATGTTTGTCCCCCTGTTGTTCTAAATAGACTATAGTTACTATGTCTAGCCCCCTATCGTACTAAATATACTATTCTCACTATGTTTAGCCCCCTATTGTAATAAATATACTATAGTTACTATTTTTAGCCCCCTATTGTACTAAATATACTATAGTCACTATGTTTAGCCCCCTATTGTTCTAAATATACTATATTTACTATGTCTAGCCCCCTATTGTACTAAATATACTATAGTTACTATGTTTAGCCCCTATTGTACTAAATATACTATAATTACTATGTTTAGGCCCCTATTGTATTAAATATACTATAGTTACTATGTTTAGCCCTGCATTTTACTAAATATATAATAGTAACCATGTTTAACCCCCTATTGTACTAAATAACCTAAACTTACTATGTTTAAGCCCCGATTGTACTAAATTTACTGAAGTAACTATCTTTACCCCCCCCCCTATTTTACTAAATATACTATGGTTACTATGTTTAACCCCCTATTGTATTAAATATACTATAGTTAGTATGTTTAGTCTCCTATTGTACTAAATATACTATAGTTACTATTTTTAGTCTCCTATTGTACTAAATATATTATAGTTACTATGTTTAGCCCCCGATTGTACTAAATATACTATAGTTTCTATGTTTAGCCTCCTATTGTACTAAATATGCTCTAGTTACTATGTTTAGCCCCATATTGTATTAAATATACTATAGTTACAATGTTTAGCCCCTTATTGTACTAAATATACTATAGTTACTATGTTTAGCCCCCTATTGTACTAAATATAATATAGTTACTAGGTTTAGTCTCCTATTGTACTAAATATACTATAGTTACTATGTTTAGTCTCCTATTGTACTAAATATACTATACTTAATGTTTAGCTCGCTATTGTATTAAATATTCTATAGTTACTATGTTTAGCCCCCTATTGTACTGAATATACTCTAGTTACTCTGTTTATGCTCCTATTGTACTAAATATACTATACTTACTATATTTATCCCCCTATTGTACCAAATATACTATAGTCACTATTTTTGGCCCCCTGTTGTTCTAAATAGACTATAGTTACTCTGTTTAGCCCCCTATTGTACTAAATATACCATAGTTACTATGTTTAGCCGCATATTGTATTAAATACACTATAGTTACAATGTTTAGCCGCCTATTGTACTAAATATGCTATAGTTACTATGTTTAGCCCCCTATTGTACTAAATATAATATAGTTACTATGTTTAGTCTCCTATTGTACTAAATATACTATAGTTACTATGTTTAGTCTCCTATTGTACTATATGTACTATAGTTACTATGTTTAGTCTCCTATTGTACTGAATATACTATACTTACTATGTTTAGCTCCCTATTGTACTAAATATACTATAGTCACTATGTTTAGCTCCCTATTGTTCTAAATATACTATAGTTACTATGTCTAGCCCCCTATTGTACTAAATATACTATCGTTACTATGTTTAGCCCCCTATTGTACTAAATATACTATAATTACTTTGTTTAGCCCCCTATTGTATTAAATATACTATAGTTACTATGTTTAGCCCCATATTGTACTAAAAAACGTATACTTACTATGTTTAAGCCCCGATTGTACTAAATATACTATAGTTACTAGCATTACCCCTCTCCCTATTTTACTAAATATACTATAGTTACTATGTTAGTCTCCTATTTTACTAAATATACTATAGTTCCTATGTTTAGTCTCCTATTGTACTAAATATACTATAGTTACTATGTTTAGCCCCCTATTGTACTAAATATACTATAGTTACTATGTTTAGCCCCCTATTGTACTAAATATACTATAATTACTATGTTTAGCCCCCTATTGTACTAAATATACTATAGTAACTATGTTTAACCCCCTATTGTACTAAATAACGTATACTTACTATGTTTAAGCCCCGATTGTACTAAATATACTATAGTTACTATGTTTAGTCTCCTATTGTACTAAATATATTATAGTTACTATGTTTAGCCCCCGATTGTACTAAATATACTATAGTTTCTATGTTTAGCCGCCTATTGTACTAAATATACTCTAGTTACTATGTTTAGCCCCATATTGTATTAAATATACTATAGTTACAATGTTTAGCCCCTTATTGTACTAAATATACTATAGTTACAATGTTTAGCCCCTATTGTACTAAATATACTATAGTTACTATGTTTAGTCTCCTATTGTACTAAATATACTATAGTTACTATGTTTAGTCTCCTATTGTACTAAATATACTATAGTTACTATCTTTAAATATACTATAGTTACTATGTTTATGAATTAAAGTATTAATAACGTAGACAGGCACTACCTATGTCATTAACCTTTTCATTACCATATTTCTAATGAAAGACACTGTCATTAACCCTTTTGTTAATTAATTTTGAAAATGTCCATGAACGAACTTGTATTGATTTAGTAATATAAGTAACTTTCTCATTATTAAGCTGGTGTCTGGAACATAACTTCATAAAGGTTTTTATAATATGTTGGAAGGTAATAATTTAAATAGGAGCTGGTTTGGAGGTATCTTTCTTCTGAAAGAATTAGAATATATATATTAGTGTTGTTGTTGTTGTTGTTATTTAACCCAAAGTCAGACTTGATATAGTGGTGGTGGGGGGTGGTGGGGGTTATAGCTAGAACACTTGATCATAGGTCTTCTGATCCACACCTAACCTGGCGTTAAATAACAGCAGCAATACTTACTACTACTACTACTACTACTACTACTACTACTACTACCACTACTATTATTATTACTACTACTATTACCACTACTACTATCGCCACTACTACTACTACTATCCCTACTACTACTACTGCTACTATCGCTACTACTACTACTACTACAACTATTACCACTACTACTATCGCCACTACTACTACTACTATCGCTACTACTACTACTGCTACTATCGCTACTACTACTACTACTACTACTACTACTACTACTACTACTACTACCACCACTACTATTATTATCACTGCTACTACTATTATTATTACTACTACTACTACCACTACTATTATTATCGCTACTACTACTACTACTACTACTACTACTACCACCACTTCTATTAATATTATTACTATTATTACTGCTGATACTACTACTACTACCACTACTATTGCAACTATCGCTACCACCACCATTACTATTGCTACTACCACTACCACCACCACCACCACCACTACTAATGCTAAAGGGTTAAACTTTATTATACGTATCTCTTACATTTCTGTTAACAATCCAAGGGAAATAACTTATGGCTTCAGTTACGGTGGCTAATTTTTTTTAAAATAACTATATGTTAGTTGTTATATGAGAGCGATGGCTTTAGCAGTACCTGTGGAGCGTCGGACACCCTGCTTCGCTGCATAGAGTTATGACCCTTTACGTTCTGAGTTCTAATTACGCCAACGTCAGTTTTGTTTTTCATCCTTACGGGGTCGATAAAATAAAGTACCAGTAATACACTGGAGTTGATTTCATCGAATATCTCTGCCCCCTGACAGTGTTGGCTTTGTGATTAAATCTGAAACTGTTATATTTGGGGAATAGATATTGACGGGATCGAAAAGATCTCTCACCTGATTCGCTTACTGAGTATAGGTGAAACTTGTTGTATCGGACCAAGGAAACAATGTTTCTGTTAGTCTTTCTATTGCTGATGCTATCTGCATGTTGTAACTCCTGGCAGAAAGAGTAACATGAAATAGTGTCTTGCTCGAGGATATAACACATCACCTGGTCCAGGAATCGAACTCACAAACTCACAATTGCGAATCTAATTCCCTCACCACAAAGCCACACTCCTTCACTGTTATATTTTGGGGTGGCCATTTTACCAATAAAAACACACACACTACTAGTATTTCACTTTATTATTGTTAGTTATTGTTAGGGCGGTGGATTGGCAGTATCGGTAGAGGGTCGGATGCCATGCTTTCCAGCATAGTTACGTCCCTTTATGATCTGAGTTCAAATCCCGCCGAGGTTGACTTTGCCTTTCATCCTTACGGGGTCGATAAAATAAAGTACCAGTAATGCACTGGGTAATTGCTGGCCTTGTGCCTAAAGTAGAAACAATTATTGTTAGTTATTATTTATGTCAAAGCTCTTTCATCACACATCCTGTGACCTCCTCAATTACTATTTGTTCTTCTTCTCTGTCTCCTCCTCTTCTCTTTGGTTTTATTCCATTTACACCTTCTAAGAGAAACAATAAAATACATGTTTCAATACATGATTTCACATGAAGAATCTTGCAAAATAAATACATGAATATATTTTCCTTATATCTCTTGTAATACATTTTTACGAATTTTGTTATTTTCATTCATGAAATTTGCAATTTCATTTCGATTAGGAAATCAATAAAAAAAAATTATGTGACAAATGTTTCTGTTTAAATGGATGTTCAAAAGTATGTATGTATGTGTGTGTGTGTGTGCGTGCGTGTGTGTGTGTGTGTGTGTGTGTGTGTGTGTGTGTGTGTGTGTGTGTGTAAGTATGTATGTTCTGGTTTTATAATTTTATAAATATTTACCAATAGAGAGAGAATCGGTTTCTAACATAGACACAAGACTCTTTCATTGGAATTTACACATCAACTAGGTAGATATGTATGTCTGCATGTGTGTGCAGGTATGGATGTTATTGTATGTGTGGATGTGGATATTTTGAGTTATATGTGTGCATGTGTATATGCTTTGTATTTGTATAGTTATTACATACAGAATTTTTGGAATGTTTTACATATTTTCACTGTTCCATTAATGGATTGTACTTGTAATTTCGTAACTAGTTGTGTCCTTTCTGTTCCTGTGAAACCTATCTTCTCAAGATTTGTATTGAGGCAGTTACTAACATACCCCAGTAATCACAGGCATAAATCTGAAGGCATAGTCAGGGTGGAGTATCTCCAGATTTCTTATTAGTTCTGCACAGATATTCTCCTTTTCACTAATCTTTGATATTATATTAGCATCTGCTGGGCAGCTAATTTCCATCATTGTGCATGCCTTCTTTTCCCTGTAACATTTCATTATATCTGGTCTGTTATGCCTGCATTTTATTGGGGTTTTTACTGGAACATTCCACCAGTACTCTTTCATATTATATATATGTATGTATGTCTTCTACATTGCTGTAGCTTTTAATGTGTTTATTATCTGGGCTATCTTTTCTACGGATTGCATTGTACAGTGTTTTGGCCATTACATCATGCCACACAAAAGACTTATGGCGAAACTCTCTGCAATGGGTGTGAAAGATGATCTTTTTAACTGGTTGAAATCCTTCATTCTCAGCCGAAAAGAGTTAGTCCCGGTTCTAGGTCAGCATTCTTCACCATATGAGATGTCATCTGGTGTACCACAGGGATCTGTTCTTGGTCCCCTTTTGTTTGTTGCATACATTAATGACATAGATGCCAACTTAAAGAATGCCACAGTACTGAAATATGCAGATGACATCAAGCTGTACCTTAAAATCAAAAGGACAGATCCTGAAATCTATAACTCTTTCCTACAATCTGACCTGGACACAATGCAGCAATGGATCACAGACTGGCAACTGAAGCTGGCTGTGGACAAATGTACCACCATGCATTTTGGGAGGAAAAATCCAGCGTCCACATACTCCCCCCACGACACTGATATCAAGAAGTCCTCTTGTGAACGTGACCTGGGCATTACTGTCAGCAACGATTTACGTTGGACAAAGTACATCTCTAAAATTGTCAAGAAGGCCGAGGGTGTCTTGGCATTACTCAACAAGACCTTTGTTAGCCGCTCTCCAGCCATCTATTTAAAGCTGTATACAGTTATGGTACGACCACACTTGGAATTCGCATCATCAGTCTGGAACCCCTATCTTGCTCAGAACATTGACCTCCTGGAAACTGTTCAGAGACGTGCAACCAAGCACATACCCTCCATCAGACGCCTACCATACTCTGAACGCCTTGCTTCCCGGGGCATGGATTCATTGAAGCTCCGAAATCTGGCAATGGACTTGGTAAACACCCACAAAGTTATTAACCATCTCACCAACAACCCTGAGCACCTTTTTGATCTCCATGTGTCTAACACATGTGGACATGCCTACAAAGTCAGAAAACAGCACAGCTCCCATGACTTTTGGAAACATTTTTTCATGCTTAAAGTTGCTGAAGCATGGAACAAACTGCCTGCGTCAGTTGTTAGCTGTCAAGACACTGCATCCTTTAAAACCCTCATGCTTCCCAAAATTCGACAAAACTACACCTTGTGTACCCCTTCCATACACATGCACACACGTGTATATCATGACTCATGCACTGTTAATTTTCCTGACGTTTGTACATTACCCTATGTACTATAACATACACTTTTGATGAGCACTGTACACAATATTTTCATTATTATTATATAATACTGCAATGACATCTTTGGACAGCTACTTATGACATGGGTGATATCCTCGATGTTAGTTCTGCAGAGTCTGCACTTGTTATAACATCTAGGTGTTTTGCCTGCATCCCTATCTCTTTTGTGAACCAGGTATTTTGTGCTAATCTCCTGTTCCTGGATTGTAAAAGCGTAACCTTCAAAGTGGGAACCAATATAGCGGTTGTTGGTCCAAGATAGACTACTTTCCTTATCTATATTACTCTCACTCTGGAGCTTCCTGGCAACATATCCATGCATGATTTTTTGCTGATAGGCATGCAGTTTTTCGTCCATGGATTCACTGCGATACTGCTGAGCGACATCCCTGGGTGTGAGTTTTTCATTATCACACAAGGAATATCTCACAAGGAGTTCCTTCCCAACTCTCACTGATAGCGAGGATGTGAGAGAGTGGGAGGTATAGAGAGGGAGTGAGAGAGTGGGAGGTATAGAGAGAGAGTGAGAGAGGGGGACTTATAGAGGGGGAGTGAGAGAGTGGAAGTTATAGAGAGGGAGTGAGAGAGTGGAAGTTATAGTGAGAGAGTAGGAGGTATAGAGAGGGTGTGAGAGAGTGGGAGAGATATAGAGAAAAGCACTCGACACCATTATTGCACTGGTATTATTATATCGATCTGGAGAGAATGACAGGTGAAGTTGACCTCTGTGGGATTTGAACTGAAAGACTATCGTAAAATATTCTGGCGTTCTAACGAGTCTAACCCTCTCCCCCTCACAGTAACACTGTCAGTGCATTAACTTGAGAGTTATCTCCCTTAGACTTAGATGCCCATTACACACACATACAGATACACTCAGACACACACACCGTGACACTCACACACATATACAGATACACTCAGACACACACACCCTGACACTCACACACATATACAGATACACTCAGACACACACAAACTGACACTCACACACACACATATACAGATACACTCAGACACACACACCCTGACACTCACACACACACATATAAGGATACACTCAGACACACACACCCTGACACTCACACACATATATATATATATACAAATACACTCAAACACACACACCCTGACACTCACACACACACATATACAGATACACTCAGTCACACACACCCTGACACTCACACACACACACCCTGACACTCACACACACACACCCTGACACTCACACACACACATATACAGATACATTCAGACACACACCTTGACACTCACACACATATACAGATATACTCAGACACACACATATACAGATACACTCAGACACACACCCTGACACTCACACACACACATATACAGATACACTCAGACACACACCCTGACACTCACACACACATATATACAGGTACACTCAGACACACACACCCTGACACTCACACACACACATACAGATACACTCAGACACACACCCTGACACTCACACACACATATATACAGATACACTCAGACACACACCCTGACACTCACACACACATATATACAGATACACTCAGACACACACCCTGACACTCACACACACATATATACAGATGCACTCACACACACATATATAGATACACTCAGACACACACACCCTGACACTCACACACACACATATACAGATACACTCAAGCACACACACCCTGACACTCACACAGACACATATACAGATACACTCAGACACACACACCCTGACACTCCCACACACACATATACAGATACACTCAGACACACACACACCCTGACACTCACACACACACATATACAGATACACTCAGACACACACACACCCTGACACTCACACACACACACATACAGATACACTCAGAGACACACCCTGACACTCACACACACATATATACAGATACACTCAGACACACACCCTGACACTCACACACACATATATACAGATACACTCAGACACACACCCTGACACTCACACACACATATATAGATACACTCAGACACACACACCCTGACACTCACACACACATATATACAGATACACTCAGACACACACACTCTGACACTCATACACACACATATACAGAGACACTCAGACACACCCTGACACTCACTCACACACACACATATACAGATACACTCAGACACACACACCGTGACACTCCCACACACACATATACAGATACACTCAGACACACACACACCCTGACACTCACACACACACATATACAGATACACTCAGACACACACACACCCTGACACTCACACACACACATATACAGATACATTCACACAACATCCTGACACTCACACACATATACAGATACATTCAGACACACACACACCCTGACACTCACACACATATACAAATACACTCAGACACACCCTGACACTCACTCACACACTCACATATACAGATACACTCAGACACACACACACACACATATACACATACACTCAGACACACAGCCTGACACTCATACACACACTTATACAGATACATTCAGACACACACCTTGACACTCACACACACACACACATATACAGATACACTCAGACACACACCCTGACACTCACACACACATATACAGATACACTCAGACACACACATATACAGATACACTCAGACACACACCCTGACACTCACACACACACATATACAGATACACTCAGACACACACTCTGTCACACACACACACACCCTGACACTCACACTCACACACACACACATATACATATACACTCAGACACACACACACCCTGACACTCACACACACACACATACAGATACTATCAGACACACACCCTGACACTCACACACCCACATATACAGATACACTCAGACACACACCCTGGCATTCACACACACATATATACAGTTACACTCAGACACACACCCTGTCACACACATATATACAGATACACTCAGACACACACCATGACACTCACACACACATATATAGATACACTCAGTCACACACACCCTGACATCACACACACATATATACAGATACACTCAGACACACACCCTGACACTCACACACACATATACAGATACAATCAGACACACACTCTGACACACACACACACACATATACAGATACACTCAGACACACACCCTGACACTCACACACACACATACAGATACACTCAGACACATACTCCCTGACACTCACACACATATATATACAGATACACTCAGACAGACACACACCCTGACACACACGCATATACAGATACACTCAGACACACCCTGACACTCACATACAGATACACTCAGACACACACACACACATATACAGATACACTCAGACACACACCCTGGCACTCACTCACACACACACATATACAGATACACTCAGACACACACCCTGACATTCTCAGCCACACAAATACAGATACACTCAGACACCCTCACACTGACACTCACCCACACACATATACAGATACACTCAGACACACACCCTGACACTCACACACACACATATACAGACATACAGACACACACCCTGACACTCACACACACACAGATACAGATACATTCAGACACACACCCTGACACTCACACATATACAGATACACTCAGACACACACACACCCTGACACTCACACACACACATATATAGACATACTCAGACACAGTAGTAAGTCTTACTAACACCCACTGAACTGTAAATAATCAATTATCTCAGTTGACTGATTTTGTTGGTTTTATTTGTAGAATTGTTGTTTTTATTTTCATATTTTATATATCATCATCATCATCATCATTTTACGTGGGCTTCTCCCTGCTTGCAAGGGTGGGACGGGAACAGATTCTGGCTTGATTTCTACAGCTGGATGCCCTTCCTAACACCAACCTCATTTACAGTGTGGGCTGTATATGAAATATTAGTTTAACAATGATAACAAAGACAAGGCAAGTTATTTTACACATGGAGGCACATGGCTTAGTGGTTAGAGCATTGGCCTTGCAATCGAAAGGTTGTGAGTTCAATTCTCAGACCGGGTGATGTGTTGTTTCCTTGAGCAAGGCACTTTATTTCACATTGCTCCAGTTTACTCAGCTGTAGAAATGAGATGATAGGGACTGGGGTCCATATCATTCCACTGCAAAGTGGTCGTAGAGGTGCCACGGCAAAAAAGCACCCAGCACTCACTGTAAATGAGGTTGGTGGTAGGAAGGGCATCCAGCTGTAGAAATCAAGCCAGAATCAGTTCCCGTCCCACCCTTGCAAGCAGGGAAAAAGTGGACGTAAAATGAAATGATGATGATGATGATGATGATTTCATTGTTTTACGATCGTTTCAGAGGGTTGATCCTATTGACATATTGATATATTGACTGATCTATAGCAGTTACAGAACTGTATACTATCAGACATAATATATGGATTCGATCATACTGTTTTGTCAAACCGGTGTGGACTGGGTGGTTTTTGTCATGACACCTACATGACCACTTTATAGTGTGGGCTGGGTGTTTTTTGTTGTGACAACTATATAATATGTAGATCCTGAGTGAAATCGGGAGGAACCACCATTAAAAAAGTACGCAATACATTAGTAGAGTGTAAACGTCATTATTTAATATAGAAATATAGAAATGTCTGTGAATTGGCAGTATCGGGAGACGGTCGGACGCCATGTTTTGCAGCAAAGAGTTACGTCCCTTTATGGTCTGAGTTCAAATCCCGTCGAGGTTAACTTTGCCTTTCATCCTTACGGGGTCG
>OZ024760.1:29174219-29186719 GCA_964016885.1 Eledone cirrhosa
TAATACTTTAATTTAAGGTGTAGATTATATCCACATATATGTTGGTATATATACATACATACATATATACACAAACACACACATATATACATCATATCATCATCATCATCGTTTTTACTTACATTTTTCTATGCTGGCATGTGTTGGATGGGTCCTATATATATATATATATATATGCACATACACACACACATAGAGAGTACATACATATATAGATTAACACACATACAAATTATATATATAAATGAAAAATATTTACATGCTAATATAAATACATGGTGTCCCAAAAATGTATACGCACTTTGATTACCTAAAGAGGCAATATTTATTAGAATGCACAGCCTTTGTATATACATTTTGGGGACACTCTGTCTCTCTCTCTCTATATATATATATATATATATATATATATATATATATATATATATGAAAGATATTTACAATATGCTAAGATTATATATATATATATATATATATATATATATATATTCCATGTTGCTACATATCTCTAATTTTCATTGTTCAACTTGGATCTTTTATAAATGTTTTTTTATAAAGTTTTTTTAAGTGTTATATATTCATTAAGAGTTCTTTCTTTTTCATTATCCTTAGGACTAAAATCTAATTAACCGTTGTTTGTTGGGAGTTTTGTAGGGAGGAGTTTCAGGGGTATTGGAAGTTCTGTGTAATTTTAAATTGAAAATGTTTAAGTGTTATACAAAGAAAGAAAATGTTGTCTATTTATCTATTGTTTGCTTCTATGTTTTAATTAATTAGTTTCTTCATTAAGCTATATGTTAATCAGGATTTAATCAATTAATTAACACGAAGTATAAAAAGGTCTCTACTGTATATGCTGAACATACACACATGTATACATATATACACTTACATATGTCTAGAATACATATCTGCATGTAAGCATGGAAAGTAGATGATGATGATGATCTGTGTGTCTGTGTGTACACAAATAGGATGTGGTAAAAACCAGCTAGACCATTTCTCACCAGAGTACTTGATAGTTGGGGTAATAGAGTGGATAATATGAAAAGATTCAGGATCCCTTGAGGATTTCAGCTAGATTCCCGCCACTCAAATACCAATGCTTTAGTTTGGATCTAGCTGCCGAAATAGCTGAAGCTCAGCCGTTGGGGTCCTGAATCTTTTCATATCTATATATATATGTGTATGTGTATCGACAGTCAGTCAATTGACTTTTATCAAATTATACTGAGGAAACAATGTTTCCATTGGTCTTTCCAATTGCTAATAATATCTATCGGTCGCAACTCCAGGTAGAAGGAGCAACGTGAAATAAAGTGTCTTGCTCGAGGACATAACGTATTGCCTGGTCCAGGAATTAAGCTCACAACCTCACACTTGTGAATCTCATTCTCTTACCACTCATCTTACGGTAAACATTGATGCAATTCACTTAATGTTGCTGTCTGATGAGACCATGTGAATGGTCAAATAAAATCAAGTGGCTACAATTGACATTGAAATATGTATCACAGATCTATTAACAAAGACTTCTTTAACATCTACAACTTCACATGTTGTTCATTCTAAATATATAGATAGATAGATAGTAATAATAAGCATGGATGAGGTATCAAATTTTCATTACATTTATTGAGGCGTCATGCGTGTTTCTCGATTGATTAGCTCAAGTTTCGATCTTTATCGATCAGGTTCGTAGGTTCCCACAATAGTAACTTGTGTATAACTTCCTCTACTGTGTCTCCCATGAGTTCCCACAATAGTAACTTGTGTATAACTTACTCTACTGTGTCTCCCATAAGATAGTTTCCACAATAGTAACTTGTGTATAACTTCCTCTACTGTGTCTCCCATAAGTTCCCACAGTAGTAACTTGTGTATAACTTCCTCTACCGTGTCTCCCCTCAGTTTCCACAACAGTAACTTGTGTTTAACTCCCTCTACTGTGTCTCCCATAAGATAGTTTCCACAACAGTAACTTGTGTATAACTTCCTCTACTGTGTCTCCCCTCAGTTCCCACAGTAGTAACTTGTGTATAACTTACTCTACTGTGTCTCCCATAAGATAGTTTCCACAACAGTAACTTGTGTATAACTTCCTCTACTGTGTCTCCCCTCAATTCCCACAATAGTAACTTGTGTATAACTTACTCTACTCTGTCTCCCATAAGATAGTTTCCACAACAGTAACTTGTGTATAACTTTCTCTACTGTGTCTACCCTCAATTCCCACAATAGTAACTTGTGTATAATTTACTCTACTGTGTCTCCCATAAGATAGTTTCCACAACAGTAACTTGTGTATAACTTCCTCTACTATGTCTTCCCTCAGTTCCCACAATAGTAACTTGTGTATAACTTACTCTACTGTGTCTCCCATAAGATAGTTTCCACAACTTGTGCATAACTTCCTCTATTGTGTCTCCCCTCAGTTCCCACAATAGTAACTTGTGTATAACTTACGCTACTGTGTCTCCCATAAGATAGTTTCCACAACAGTAACTTGTGTATAACTTCCTCTACTGTGTCTCCCATAAGATAGTTTCCACAACAGTAAGTTGTGTTTAACTCCCTCTACTGTGTCTCCCCTCAGTTCCCACAATAGTAATTTGTGTATAACTTACTCTACTCTGTCTCCCATAAGATAGTTTCCACAACAGTAACTTGTGTATAACTTCCTCTACTATGTCTTCCCTCAGTTCCCACAATAGTAACTTGTGTATAACTTACTCTACTGTGTCTCCCATAAGATAGTTTCCACAACTTGTGTATAACTTCCTCTACTGTGTCTCCCCTCAGTTCCCACAATAGTAACTTGTGTATAACTTACTCTACTGTGTCTCCCATAAGATAGTTTCCACAACTTGTGCATAACTTCCTCTATTGTGTCGCCCCTCAGTTCCCACAATAGTAACTTGTGTATAACTTACGCTACTGTGTCTCCCATAAGATAGTTTCCACAACAGTAACTTGTGTATAACTTCCTCTACTGTGTCTCCCATAAGATAGTTTCCACAACAGTAACTTGTGTTTAACTCCCTCTACTGTGTCTCCCCTCAGTTCCCACAATAGTAATTTGTGTATAACTTACTCTACTCTGTCTCCCATAAGATAGTTTCCACAACAGTAACGTGTGTTTAACTCCCTCTACTGTGTCTCCCCTCAGTTCCCACAATAGTAGCTTGTGTATAACTTACTCTACTCTGTCTCCCATAAGATAGTTTCCACAACAGTAACTTGTGTATAACTTCCTCTACTGTGTCTCCCATAAGATAGTTTCCACAACAGTAACTTGTGTTTAACTTCCTCTACTGTGTCTCCCCTCAGTTCCCACAATAGTAATTTGTGTATAACTTACTCTACTGTGTCTCCCATAAGATAGTTTCCACAACTTGTGTATAACTCCCTCTACTGTGTCTCCCCTCAGTTCCCACAATAGTAACTTGTGTATAACTTACGCTACTGTGTCTCCCATAAGATAGTTTCCACAACAGTAACTTGTGTATAACTTCCTCTACTGTGTCTCCCATAAGATAGTTTCCACAACAGTAACTTGTGTTTAACCCCCTCTACTGTGTCTCCCCTCAGTTCCCACAATAGTAACTTGTGTATAACTTACTCTACTGTGTCTCCCATAAGATAGTTTCCACAACAGTAAGTTGTGTTTAACTTCCTCTACTGTGTCTCCCCTCAGTTCCCACAGTAGTAACTTGTGTATAACTTACTCTACTGCGTCTCCCATAAGATAGTTTCCACAACAGTAATTTGTGTATAACTTCCTCTACTGTGTCTCCCCTCAGTTCCCACAATAGTAACTTGTGTATAACTTACTCTACTGTGTCTCCCGTGACTTGGTTCCCACAACAGTAACTTGTGTATAACCACCTCTACTGTGTCTCCCCTGAGTTCCCACAACAGTAACTTGTGTATAACTCCCTGCTTACTTCTCCAGCAATGTCCTACCAATCGTAACAGTCTTTGAGCAACTGTAGTTGTTATCATAACTGGTATGTATGGGTGACTGCTGGTCTTCCACAACACCCTTGCCCAGATTTGTGCCTCGGAGGGAACTTTCTAGAATCAAATCTCATGGTCATTCATGACCGAAAGGGATCTCTATCCCCTTTAGATACATATATAACAGTATTTATTATGTATGTCATCATCATCAGATATTTCTGATTTAGGCACAAGGACAACAAATATGGGGGGGACGGGAAACTTGATTGAATCAACCCCAGTGTATTACTGGTACTTTATATTATCGACCCATCCCTAAGGATGAAAGGCAAAGATAACCTCAGTGGGATTTGAACTCACCATCAAATAATGATGATGATGTTGATGACATATATACATACATGTATGTATGTATACATACAATCATACATACACCCATCCATATGTACATACATGCAGGCATACATACATAAGTACATATGTACATATGTACATAGGCACATTCATACATACGTACGTACGCACATTCATACATACATTGATTAGTACAATCATACAGCCATTCCTATGTACATACATAGATACATACGTACATACACAATTTGCAAAACATTCTTGCGATTCAAGGGATGACAATTTCTTTTCTTTTACAACCTTGCCACCAGGAAGGTGGCCGGTCAAAAATATACTCGAAATTAAGAGAAAGAGAGAACATACATATGTATATATATGTACATACATACATGATGATGTGGGCTGGTGTTCCTGTTGATCCAATCAATGGAACAGCCTGCTCGTGAAATTAACGTGCAAGTGGCTGACATTCCACAGACATGAGTGCCCTTAACGCAGTTCTCAGGGAGATTCAGCCTGACACAGAATGTGACAAGGATGGACCTTCTAATTACAGGTACAACTCATTTTTGCCAGCTCAGTAGACACTGGAGCAATGTGAAATAAAGAGTCTTGCTCAAGGACACAGCTTGCTGCTGGGAATTGAACTCACAACCTTACAATTGTGAACTGAATACCTTTACTACAAAGTTATGTACCTTCACATATATACATATGTACATACACGCATACTACATACCTATATACATATGTACATACACGCATACAACATACCTATATACATATGTACATACACGCATAGCTACATACCTATATACATATGTACATACACGCATTCATGCATTCATACATACATACATGCATATATACACACATACATACATTCATACATATGCACATACATATGTACATACGTACATATATACATACATACATTTGTACATGCATGCATACATACGTATACACTTACATGCATGCATATATACATATATACATATACACACATACACTTACCTACATTATACATAAATACACCCCCTCCCCCCAGACATACACAGAGAGTCTAGTATATATTTGTATTGATGTATTATAGGTTTCAATACCAGATTCTAATCTGTTTAATATAAGCCTGAGGGAGATTGCAATTCACTTCTCTCATTATTCACTGCGTTGTTTGTTAGTTTTGTTTTTGTTCTTTAAATAATAATAATGAAAATAATTGTGTACAGTGCTCAGGTGCACTACAACTCATCAAAGGAGCATGTATAGTACATAGAGTAATGTACAAATGTCAGGAAAGTGAATAGTGTATGAGTCATGATATACACACACCACACGCCATTATATAAACACTATTATATACACACAGATTTATGTGGTGTTAAGCGACTAAGAGTACAAGACCCCCCCCCCCCCTGGATAGGACACCAGTCCACCACAGGTTAAAATCTTCCCCCAAACCCAGACAGTCATTAGGCTATAGTTTACTACAGTTTTATGTGATGTTAAACAAGTAGAGTACAAGACTCCCTCCTGGATGGGATGCCAGTCCATCACAGGTTTAACCTCCACCTGTCGATGGTACACACTTTCTCCTGAGTAAATTGAAACATCACGAAATGAAGTGACTTGCTGAAGATGATAACGTGTTACATCATCATCATCATCATTTTAACATCTACTTTCCTGCTAGCAAGAGTTGATCTGTAAATCAAACCAATTCTTTTATGATAATGTACCCCACATTCTAACCACTTAGCCACATGTTTCCATATCAATAGAACTGATCAATAACTATTGATGGTATTGATACCAGTGGTTATGATCATATTTCATGTCTCATGTTTGTGAAATAGATATGGTAGGAAAATATGGAAATGGAAACTTTATAAATAGATGAATGTTTTCTCATTTGGTGACACATGTATGTGCCTGTGTGTCTGTGCATGTGTGTACATATCTCTCTCTCTCTCTCTCTTTCTCTCTCTCTCTCTCTCTCTCTCCCTCTCTCTCTCTTTATATATCATCATCATCATTTTACGTCCGCTTTCCCTTGCTTGCAAGAGTGGGACGGGAACTGATTCTGGCTTGATTTCTACAGCTGGATGCCCTTCCTAACACCAACCTCATTTACAGTGAGTGCTGGGTGCTTTTTTTCCGTGGCCCCTCCACGTCCACTTTACAGTGAGTGCTGGGTGCTTTTTTGCTGTGGCACCTCCACGACCACTTTGCAGTGGAACGATAGGGACCCCAGTCCTATCATCTCATTTCTACAGCTGAGTAAACTGGAGCAATGTGAAATAAAGTGTCTTGCTCAAGGAAACACACATCAACTGGTCCAAGAATTGAACTCACAACCTTTCGATTGCACGGCCAATGCTCTAACCACTAAGCCATGTGCCTCCAATATATATATAACTCAATACCAAGTACTCATTTCTCTCAGCTGTCAACCACATACAGATATATGTATATTAGGGTGGCCCTTAGCAATAGGTAATTTCCCGAAACTTAAAATTTTGCTGCTCCCACATCGAAGAATAGGTGTTTGCCCTATACCTGCGCTCTGTCACCAGCTTTGCAAGTTGCCTTCCCCATTATATTTATTGTCACTTATCCTTCTAAGACCAAGAATAACTCTGAACAAGTTTTTAATTTAAGAGAAAATTATCTATATATATAAAACAGAGGATGTCTGTCTGTGTCTGTTTCCCTAAAACTCGAGAAGTACCCAACCGTTTTTTTTTCAAACTTTACATATGTAACCCGTATGGCCCCGGAAGTGTTTTGAGCAAAAAAAAATTTCAAATTATTCTGACCTAGGGATCGAATTAGTGAAGTGGCCAATGTCTGTACATAATGAGGGAGTGAGAGGGGAGAGAAAGAAACGGAGAGGCAAAGTGAAGAAGTGGCTCTCTAATCCTCCTCCCCATTCGTCACAGCGTTTTTCGATAGAGGGGAGAAATGTGAACAAGTTACAGAGAGAAAGAGTGAGAGTAAAAGAAACAGACAGACTAAAAGAGGGGGATAGCGGGAGAGAGAGAGAGAGTGACAGACGCCGTCTTTTGAGAGTTGTATGCGTCAAAGATACATGACAGTGGAATAACTATTGGGTGTGTGTGTGCGTGCGTGTGTGTGTGAGTTTGTGTGCGTTTGCATGCGTGAGTGTGTATGTGTGCGTGAGTGATTATAAACTCTCTCACATGGTCTGATGGAATTAACCCTTTAGCATTTACATTACTCTATATATACTATATTATTTTCATGGTAAAGGCTTTATCTCACATAATATAAAAATCTCATAGATTTAATATTATTTATTTTGAGAACAATACCTTAACCCTTTAGTATTAATGTGAGTGAGTTATAAAGAGAAAGAGTGAGAGTGAAAGAAACAGACAGACTAAAAGAGGGGCATAGTGAGAGAGAGAGAGAGAGAGAGAGAGAAAGAGAGAGACGCTGGAAGAGGGGAAGGAAAGCTATATGTCTTGCTGTCTGCATTACGATACATATATATATACACACACACACACACACTGACCGCGTCATAATGACGTAATGCAGACAGTCAGACATACAGACAGATATTATAAGGGTGCCACATTATATCTATGTATCTATCTAAAAAAAAAGACTAAGAATTATAAAGAGAGATCGCTAAATCGCCTAATGCGGTCTCTAGGGCATTGAAAATTTGAAATATGTTTTGCTCAAAACACTCACAGGACCATAAGTATTACATGTGCAAAGTTTGAAAACAATCGGTTGGGTGGTTCTCAAGTTTTAGTGAGCTGACAGACAGACAGACAGACATTCTCTGTTTTAGATATATAGATATATATATAATTATATATTCGTGTACAGATATTTTTGCATACACAATAACAAAATATAAATAACGTATTTATTTCACGAGGCTCAGTAAGGATAAATATATATCAAATATATAAGAACCCCAGAGCAAATCCTGAATAACACCGGGCCATTCTGCTAATATAATATAAAAAACAAAAACTTCAAACTTTCACGGTCGATGAGGGTCGTTGGAACAAGATAGGGGGGGGGGGGGGAGCTAAACTTTCAGAAAGTTGAAAAATAAGGGCCACCCTAATGTACACACTGGCGCATGAAATGAAAACCAATTTGTGTGGGTTTAGATATGTACATTAGTTATATGTGGCCCCTGGACCACCTGTGGTGAGTCTGGCTCTCATATAGTAATAACTGTTTCTATTTTTGGCACAAGGCCAGCAATTATCCAGTACATTACTGGTACTTTAGTTTATCGACCCCGTAAGAATGAAAGGCAAAGTTAACCTCGGCAGGATTTAAACTCAGAATGGAAAGGGTCGTAACTCTATGCGTCAAAACATGGCGTCTGACCTACCAATACTGCCAATCCACCGCCAATACAGTAATAACAGAGATGTGTATATATATATATATATATATATATATATATATATATATATATATATATATATATATATATATATATATATATATATATATATATATATATATATATATATATATATATATATATATATATATATTGGAGGCACATGGCTTAGTGGTTAGAGCATTGGCCTTGCACGCGAAAGGTTGTGAGTTCAATTCTCGAACCAGGTGATGTGTTGTTTCCCTGAGCAAGACACTTTATTTCACATTGCTCCAGTTTACTCAGCTGTAGAAATGAGATGATAGGGACTGAGGTCCCTATCATTCCACTGCAAAGTGGTCGTGGAGGTGCCACGGCATAAAAAGCACCCAGCCCACACTGTAAATGAGGTTGGTGTTAGGAAGGGCATCCAGCTGTAGAAATCAAGCCAGAATCAGTTCCCGTCCCACCCTTGCAAGCAGCGAAAAGCAGACGTATGATGATGATGATGATATATATATATATATTCTCCTTACTATCCTTGCTTTCATATTTCTCCTTGTTCCCCTTTTCTCATTGTATTTTGTATATAAACAAGAACATAGATACAAGGAGAAAGGGAGAGCAAGGAGAAAAGGGGAGCAATGGGAAGGGAGAGGAAGGGGAGCAATGGGAAAAGGAGAGCAAGGATGACAGGAGAGCAAAGAGAGGAAGGAGAAAAGGAGAGGTTAAGGCAAATATTGGTCAAGTTATGCTGGAAGCAGACAAAGGTGAAGAAGAGGAAGAAGAAGAAAATCAACTGAAGAGGTAGATCCTGCACCAAGATGACTTTTCTTCCTTTACAAACATCGAGTTTTTGTCTTTTGGTACAAAACCTTTCTATCAACACCGGTTTCCTCGACAAAGACCCCTCAACAAGGAAGGATGATCCTGGTTACAAAAGTGGACTTGAAAAACTTGAGAAGACAGTTGTTGTGAATGATGTTGCAGAAAAAGGTGTCAAACCCATTCAGGATTACAATAACATTCTCACAAAAGATGAAACTGAGAAACAATTTGTTTTACAGATCGTTACCGAAGACCGTAAAACACACCCAACTGCCACTAAATCCTCTCTTATGTAAAAATAATTGTTTCTACTTTAGGCACAAGGCCAGCAATTACCCAGTGCATTACTGGTACTTTATTTTATCAACCCCAATGTTCAATATTCAGTATCCACATTATGTTTTTGATTCTATAGAAATTATTGTTGTAAATAAAAATGTGTTTCTCTTATAGAAGTTGTGTGCTTTATTAAGAAAACCTAATATTTCTTAAGTTTTTCATGTTTTTTCAGTAATCTTTCAAATTAACTATTGACAAATTTGATTCAGAATGTTTTTAAACATTTGCTGGGGTTGCCTGGTTGTGTCCACATAAATTTTTCTAAGAAGAAAAAAGAAAATGGTCGAGATAGGGAACAGTATACCGCTTTTGAACAGAATTAATCGTTGCGTAAACTATGTTCCAACTTCAAGGTGTTTGAGGGTCGCCTAACAGTTGTCCGATTGAGCTGACATTTTGCAAACCTTGTGTTTTTGTTCATTGGAACAGGATTAGGGGGTGGGAGCAGCAAATTACCTATTGTTAAGGGCTATCCTACTGCACATATAGACACATGTATATACACATGTATGTATATATGAATGCATGTTTATCTGTATCTATTCATTCATGTATATTATGAGGTCATGTAGGTGTCACAACAGCCCACACTGTAAATGTGGTTGGCATTTGGAAGGGCATCCAGCTGTAGAAACCAAGCCAGAAACACTCCTATATGAGGAAGACATAGTCACCTGACATGACTTGCCTCTAATGGGACAACCCGTCTAACCCATGCTAACATGGAAGATGGACGTTAAACGATGATTATTGTTAACCCCTCACTTAGCAAGGCTTAAATAAATAGATGTAGTTGTATCTGTATTTTGAAGTAGTCTATAAAATGGAAATGATTAATACTGTAAAGTAGATTAGATTGTCTATCTTTAGTCTTTTCAATGATGTTGTATTTTATATTTTATTTCCTCTTTAAATTATATTTGGAACTATTTCATCAGCTGAACATTTTATCTATTCCTACCTTTTCTTGCCCCAAATTTTAATGTTGGCTGTCATTTAAAAGTGGGAATAAAATTCCAGCAAGCATAGTTGGTGTTATTTTTAACTTTATATATATGTGTGTGTATGCATATAAATATGTACATATATACATATATATATATATATATATATATATATATATATATATATATATATATATATATATATAGTGTACCTATGGCATTCACAGAATCATAAATATCTTCCACAATTTTTAATGGCTTTTTACATTGCAATATATATGTTTTTAACACTAAATTATTAATAACAATATACCGTATTTGTCAGCCTATTGGATGCCCCTTCATATCAAACACTCCCTCTTTTTTTATTATATTTTATGTTATATTTTGACATTTATAGGCATTTTTATAGACTATGTCCAATATTCGCAGTTTCTCACTCTTCGCTGGTGCTCTAGGGGCAGGTTCGTCACCCGCCACACCCCACAGACAAGCCCAGCAGGTGGCACTTCCATACCTGTAGAGTTTATCTCAAACTGCTGGCAAAGAACCTCAGTAGCACTGCCAGGCACCAGGGATTTCTGGAAGTTATTCATGGGACCTGGACTGAAAGTCCTCTGGCTAGTTGATATTCATCGAGACCCCCAGAGTTTCCTCAAGAACAACGTCGCTTTAACCTGCCACTAATACTCAGTAATACATAAAGTATGCAGAATTGAGAATAGATGTGGAGAGAATGTGGAATATGAAAGCAAGAGTGGTACCAATTGTGAGAAACCTTGTTTGGTGTCATTCCCAACATTATGATATTGCAGGAAACAAGATTTTGGAGAACAGTAAATAAGGTGTGGAAAGTTCTGTCTATTTGAGGTTACATAACTTGTTAGGAAAGCAATTAAATGATCCAGTCTTAATGAGTTAATAATTATGATAGTAATAATAATCCTGCATTGTTCTTTCTGTTTTTTTTAGGTTAATGGTAAACGCCTGCTGGGCTTGAACCATAAAGAGGTTGTGAGTATTTTAAAAGAGTTGCCACAACATGTTCGGTTGGTTTGCGCTCGTCCAAAAAAAAGTAAATTAGAAAACTTCACCAACAAAGAAGAGGATGTCTTTCAAAGCCCTTCCCTTCTTAATTCTGGTGTGATCCCGAATTCACCATGTACAGACCGGCTTGTTAAAGCTAAATCGGAAGTTACATTATCAACGCAAGAATGGACTGCTGAGAAGAACCTTTTAAATCGATCACGATCCCTTGAGCCCTTAACGGGGCTTGCTATGTGGAGTAGTGAACCTGTGGTTATAGAATTGAAGAAACTTGACAAGGGTCTTGGATTTAGCATTCTTGATTATCAGGTAAGGATTTCTTTGGCCATTTCAGTTATCTGTGCTTTGTTGTGTTTCTTTTACTGGTTTCAGTCATTAGACTGTGGCCATGCTGGGGCAGTCTTTACTGGTTTCAGGTCATTAGACTGTGGCCATGCTGGGGCAGTCTTTACTGGTTTCAGGTCATTAGACTGTGGCCATGCTGGGGCAGTCTTTACTGGTTTCAGTCAGACTGTGGCCGTGCTGAGGCAGTCTTTACTGGTTTCAGTCATTAGATTGTGGCCATGCTGGGGCAATGCTTTACCGGTTTCAGTCATTAGACTGTGGCCATGCTGGAGCATTGCTTGGACTTAATCAATCATATT
>OZ024760.1:29189219-29196719 GCA_964016885.1 Eledone cirrhosa
TATATATATATATATATATATATATATATATATATATATATATATATATATATACTTCTGTTTGTTGTTTATAGCTTTCTTTACAAAGCTTTTTTCTCTTTCTGTCACTGACTGCGTGTTTTGCTCTCTCTCTCTCTCTCTTTTTCTCTGTTTCACTCTCCATCTCTCTCTCTCTCTCTCTCTTTCTCTCTCTTTCTCTGTCTCACTTTCCATCTCTCTCTCTCTTTCTGTCTCACTCTCCATCTCTCTCTCTCTTTCTGTCTCACTCTCCATCTCTCTCTCTCTCTCTTTCTCTCTCTTTCTCTGTCTCACTTTCTCTCTCTCTCTCTCTTTCTGTCTCACTCTCCATCTCTCTCTTTCTCTCTCTCTCACTCTCCATCTCTCTCTCTCTGTCTCACTCTCCATCTCTCTCTCTCTGTCTCACTCTCCATCTCTCTCTTTCTCTCTCTTTCTCTGTCTCACTCTCCATCTCTCTCTCTCTCTTTCTCTGTCTCACTCTCCTCTCTCTTTCTCTGTCTCACTCTCCTTCTCTCTCTTTCTCTGTCTCACTCTCCATCTCTCTCTCTCTGTTTCACTCTCCATCTCTCTCTCTCTGTTTCACTCTCCATCTCTCTCTCTCTCTGTTTCTCTCTCCATCTTTCTCTCTCTCTCTTTCTCTCTCTTTCTCTGTCTCACTTTCCATCTCTCTCTCCCTTTCTGTCTCACTCTCCATCTCTCTCTTTCTCTCTCTCTCACTCTCCATCTCTCTCTCTCTGTCTCACTCTCCATCTCTCTCTCTCTGTCTCACTCTCCATCTCTCTCTCTCTCTCTTTCTCTCTCTTTCTCTGTCTCACTTTCCATCTCTCTCTCTCTTTCTGTCTCACTCTCCATCTCTCTCTTTCTCTCTCTCTCACTCTCCATCTCTCTCTCTCTCTGTCTCACTCTCCATCTCTCTCTTTCTCTCTCTTTCTCTGTCTCACTCTCCATCTCTCTCTCTTTCTCTGTCTCACTCTCCTCTCTCTTTCTCTGTCTCACTCTCCTCTCTCTTTCTCTGTCTCACTCTCCTTCTCTCTCTTTCTCTGTCTCACTCTCCATCTCTCTCTCTCTCTCTCTTTCTCTCCATCTCTCTCTCTCCCTCTCTCCATCTCTCTCTCTCCCTCTCTCACATCTCTCTCTCCCTCTCTCACATCTCTCTCTCTCTCTCTCTCTCCATCTCTCTCTCAATGAACCCATTTGATAAAATATATTGATTTACTACATTTAGCCATGTGCAATATATCAAAATATTAGGACATAGTGTATATATATATTTCATCTATTATATATATGTATATATATATATATATGTATATATAATATATACACACTTACACACCACAAACACACTATATATATATATATATATATATATATATATATACACATACATATATATATAAACAAATTTAATATAGAGATGGCTTTTACAGGACTAGAACCGTTTCATTCGAAGGAAATCATCAAAGCTTTCCTGATGATTTCCTTCGAATGAAACACTTCTAGTCGTGTAGAAGCCATTTCTATATTAAATATGTTGTATACACTCTACTAATGTATTGAGTACCTTACTAACAGTGGTTACGCCGGTTGAACCTGGAACTCTCACTCACATACATATGTATATATATATATATATATATATATATATATATATATATATATATACATATATATATATATATATATATATATGTACATATGTATATATATATATATATACATATATATATATATATATATATATATATATATACATATATATATATATATATATATATATATATATATATATATATATATAGACTATTACAGTATGTAAATACGGAATGATGAATGGTAAAAGATAGAAAGGACACAAGGACCCTAAAATAACGGTTAGAATTCATATAGGCCTCTTTATAGTGACACACAGACATACATACATGATGATGGCTGCCCCCTCGTTATCGAGTATGGCCATTGCACGATATACCATTATTAATAATTATTAATTAATTCTATCGTGCAATGCCTGTGCGTGAAGATATTTTTTAAAGTGAGGAAAGACTGTGCACTGAGCCAATCCCACTCTCTGAGAGACAGTAGCTATAACCCGAAAAGAAGAAAAGATCAACATCATCGGTAACTACTGAGCCGCAGGTTTTATATTGGAGTTATCCCAGTTTCCTGAGTTGCCTTCTCCTAGAAGAATGCCCTGACAAAGGCTAGGGGTCCTTCACTACCAGTTGTTTAACCGCGCGATTGGGTATCCAGCCCGACTATTTCTATGTCCCCGCGCATATACATACACAAGCACCCATGTGCATATATACATATATACATATGTACATGTGTATATACATATTTACAACACTTTGGGATGGCCATTGACTTTTATGAGTTCTTCCACCCTTTGTCAGGTTTTGTTTTTGTCCTGCAGGATGTCCAAAATCACCCTCCTCACCAAGTAAACTGGGTGGGGTTGCCGGTTTAGTCGCCGACGACCCAACCATGCGACAGGTTGTACTGGGTTATATGTTACCAGTAGCACTCAAGAGTGACCCGACATATATACATACATACATAGATACTCACACACAGAGATACATACTCACACACAGACATACACACACAGACATACATACCTACATACACACATACATACACACATACATACATACACACATACATACACACACACACATACACACACAGACATACATACTTATATGCAGGCACACACCCAGACATATATGCAGGCATATATATGCATATATATGCAGACATATATGCAGGCATACACACACACACACACACACACACACATGTATACACATACTCGCACACTTGGCCACACATCCAGACATACATACTTATATGCATACTTATATACAAAATATTGCAAACAGACACACAGACACTTACTCACAGAAACAAATACACATGCTCCCACACATGCACACACATAGAGAGACATACACTCACATATCCTTATACACACACAGTGTCATGGGTCTTCATTGGCTCTCTTCAGCTAGCTTATTCTTGGCTCTGTGTGCTTGGCAAAATTATTTGCTTTCTTTATTTGATGGCAGAGGTGTCTCTCATGCTTCTTGTACTGTTTCTTTACTATATTTCCAATGAAATACCTCGTTATTTAATTAACTAATGAAGTGTGGGGGAAATATTTACTGAAATTATTATTTCACTACGATGGCGTTAGTAGCTTAACAAAATGTTCTGATATAAAATTATGTTGGAAAGTTTTGATTTAACCCTTTAGCATTTAAACTGGCCATATCCGGCTAGAATTCTCTCACCTCCTTCTGTTCAAACTGGCTATAACCAGCCACTCATACCGGTGTTAAGGTATTGTTCTCAAAACAAATAATATCAAAATCTCATAAATTTGGTTTATATGAGATATTAAGAATAATAATAATAATGAAAATATTGTGTACAGTGCTCAGGTTCACTAAGTGTGAGGTAAAGCCTTTACCATGAAAATACAATAGTATATATAGAGTAATGTAAATGTTATGTGAGATATTATGTGAGGTAAAGACTTTACTGTAAAAATACAATAGTATATATAGAGTAATGTAAATGTTATGTGAGATATTATGTGAGGTAAAGTCTTTACTGTGAAAATACAATAGTATATATAGAGTAATGTAAATGGTATATGAGATATTATCTGAGGTAAAGTCTTTACTATGAAAATACAATAGTATATATAGAGTAATGTAAATGTTATGTGAGATATTATGTGAGGTAAAGCCTTTACCATGAGAATACAATAGTATATATATCGTAGTGTAAATGTTATGTGAGATATTATGTGAGGTAAAGTCTTTACTGTGAAAATACAATAGTATATATAGAGTAATGTAAATGGTATGTGAGATATTATCTGAGGTAAAGCCTTTACCATGAAAATACAATAGTATTTATAGAGTAATGTAAATGTTATGTGAGATATTATGTGAGGTAAAGTCTTTACTGTGAAAATACAATAGTATATATAGAGTAATGTAAATGGTATGTGAGATATTATGTGAGGTAAAGCCTTTACTGTGAAAATACAATAGTATATATAGAGTAATGTAAATGCTAAAGGGTTAAGTAGAAACTTTTTGAAAATATGTGGTTCTATTTCTATGAAACGGAACTAGTTATGGGCGGGTTGCTATGAGATGTGTTAAGGTCAAGAGACAAGAAAACAGGTGCTATGTGAGAATGTGGTCAGTTATCAACAAGCATCAAAGGTACTTGTTGCACTAGATTTAAATGAGGGGTGAAGTGGAGGAAAACAGCGACAACATATTTTTTTTCTTAAGTGGCCTAAATAATCTCTCTGCCTTTAATTAGTCAAAGAGTTTGTATGGTTCTGGCTATGCTAAAGTACTGCTTATAGAATGGTTTGTGTGTGTGCCTTTTACCTCTCTCACACAGTTCTCTTTGCTTTCAAACTTTATATTCCTAGCTTCCATGTCTTCACATTGCTCTTGGCATTTTTGGTGCTTCCATTTCTTTGGTGGTTTTTAGTTATTATTTGTTTCACATGAATTGTGTCTGGATAGATTAAATATGGCTATTGTTTCAGTATTTAAACCTTTCATTGATTTTTTTTCAAATGATTTTTCAAATTAATCCACATTTTGAAAGACTTTAACAATAAAACAAACTTTCTCTTCCTTAAATTGGTGATGTCCAAGTATCAGCTCCTCTATGATAGGATTTGTGGTTGAGCCTGTAGCGGTGGAGACTTCCTGTGTTCTTGGCCCCCTGATCATGTAGGGGTCATGACAAAAAGCACCCAGTACACACTGTAAAGTGGTTGTGTAGATGTCAACAAAAACACCCAGTCCAAACTGTAAAATGGTTGTGTAGGTGTCACAACAAAAGCACCCAGTCCACACTGTAAAATGGTTGTGTAGGTGTCACAACAAAAGCACCCAGTCCACACTGTAAAATGGTTGTGTAGGTGTCACAACAAAAGCACCCAGTCCACACTGTAAAATGGTTGTGTCGGTGTCACAACAAAAGCAACCAGTCCAGACTGTAAAATGGTTGTGTAGGTGTCACCACAAAAGCACCCAGTCCACACTGTAAAATGGTTGTGTAGGTGTCACAACAAAAGCACCCAGTCCACACTGTAAAATGGTTGTGTAGGTGTCACAACAAAAGCACCCAGTCCACACTGTAAAATGGTTGTGTCGGTGTCACAACAAAAGCAACCAGTCCAGACTGTAAAATGGTTGTGTAGGTGTCACCACAAAAGCACCCAGTCCACACTGTAAAATGGTTGTGTACGTGTCACAACAAAAGCACCCAGTCCACACTGTAAAATGGTTGTGTAGGTGTCACCACAAAAGCACCCAGTCCACACTGTAAAATGGTTGTGTAGGTGTCACAACAAAAGCACCCAGTCCACACTGTAAAATGGTTGTGTAGGTGTCACAACAAAAGCACCCAGTCCACACTGTAAAGTGGTCATGTAGGTGTCACAACAAAAGCACCCAGTCCACACTGTAAAGTGGTTGTGTAGGTGTCAACAAAAGCACCCAGTCCACACTGTAAAGTGGTCATGTAGGTGTCACAACAAAAGCACCCAGTCCACACTGTAAAGTGGTCATGTAGGTGTCACAACAAAGGCACCCAGTCCACACTGTAAAGTGGTTGTGCAGGTGTCACAACAAAAGCACCCAGTACACACTGTAAAGTGGTTGTGTAGGTGTCACAACAAAAGCACCCAGTCCACACTGTAAAATGGTTGTGTAGGTGTCACAACAAAAGCACCCAGTCCACACTGTAAAGTGGTCATGTAGGTGTAACAACAAAAGCACCCAGTCAACACTGTAAAGTGGTTGTGTAGGTGTCACAACAAAAGCACCCAGTCCACACTGTAAAGTGGTTGTGTAGGTGTCAACAAAAGCACCCAGTCCACACTGTAAAGTGGTCATGTAGGTGTCACAACAAAAGCACCCAGTCCACACTGTAAAGTGGTCATGTAGGTGTCACAACAAAGGCACCCAGTCCACACTGTAAAGTGGTTGTGTAGGTGTCACAACAAAAGCACCCAGTCAACACTGTAAAGTGGTTGTGTTGGTGTCACAACAAAAGCACCCAGTCCACGCTGTAAAGTGGACATGTAGGTGTCACCACAAAAGCACCCAGTCCACACTGTAAATTGGTTGTGTTGGTGTCACAACAAAAGCACCCAGTCCACGCTGTAAAGTGGACATGTAGGTGTCACCACAAAAGCACCCAGTCCACACTGTAAAGTGGTCATGTAGGTGTCACAACAAAAGCACCCAGTCCACTCTGTAAAGTGGTTGGCATTTGAACGGCATCCAGCTGTAGAAATATAGCCAGAAATAGTTATGAGCAAGACATGGTTACATGATCTGACTTGTCTCTAATAGGACAACCTGACTAACCCATGCTAGTGTGGATAATGGACATTAACCAATGATGATGATGTGGGTGAGTGTACATATGTGTGTGTAGATGTATATATGTGTGTGTGTAGATGTACATGTGTGTGTGTGAGTGTATAATAATAATAATTGTTTCTACTTTTGGCACAAGGCCAGCAAATTACCCAGAGCATTACTGGTACTTTATTTTATCGACCCCGTAAGGATGAAAGGCAAAGTTAACCTCGGCGGGATTCGAACTCAGAATGGCAAGGGCCGTAACTCTATACGTCAAAGCATGGCATCCGACCCTCTACCGATACTGCCAATCCACCGCCCGTGTATAATAATAATAATAATGAGAATTATTGTGTACAGTGCTCAGTCACTGCGTGTGTATATGTATAGATCTATACCAGAACGCACAGACACACACACAGAACACAGACACGGAACACAGACACACAGTCACACACACACACACACGGAACACAGACACACAGTCTCACACACACACACACAGAACAAACAAAGTAAACACACACCACACATACCACACACCACGCACCACACCACACCACGCCACACACCACACACCACACCACACACCACATCACACACCACACCACTCCACCAATTGAGACTATATCAACTGGTATTTATCAGACACTATTGTACTAACACAAACATTATAACTGTCTGTCTTTAATTATTAATTAATATTTAAATAATTAATTACTCCAAATGAATACCAATTACTGACTCTTCTACAAACCATAGTAGTAGTAGTAGTGGTGGTAGTGGTGGTAGTAGTGGTAGTAGTAGTGGTGGTGGTGGTGGTGATGGTAGTTGTAGTAGTAATGGTAGTAGTAGTGGTGGTGACGGTGGTAGTAGTAGTAGTAGTGGTGGTGGTGGTCGTAGTAGTAGTAGTGGTGGTGGTGGTGGTGGTAGTAGTGGTAGTAGTAGTAGCAGTGTTAGTGGTGGTAGAAGTGTTAGTGGTGGTAGTAGTAGTGGTAATGGTGGTAGTAGTAGTGTTAGTGGTAGTTGTGGTACAGCATTATAGTACAGTATAGTATCTATA